>APFE030617604.1:151942-170403 GCA_000404065.3 Pinus taeda | reverse complement strand
GGGTTAATTAGTGATTGAATATCTGGAAGAGTGTGTTATAGATTTATACGCAGGTTCAGTAAAGCGAAGGTGCATATACACGCAGTTTAGGGGACATAAAAGCGCGTATACGCAGGTTGTTCCATACGTGGATGCATATGTACCCAAGTTGAAGACTGTTGAAATTGCGTATATGCACTAAGACGTGATCTAGCTGCTTCTGCTTATTGCTGCTGTGTTTTCGGTTCTGTTTTTATTGTTTCTGGTACAGTGTTCTGTGTACAGCAGTCAAAGAAGTATCTACTTGTTTCAGATCTAGTTGGTGAAAGGCAGATTGGTTGATTCTTGATGATTGTTTGATGTTCATGGATCCAGTTTGAAAATTGATGAAATGTGGTCCCTGGAAGAAAGCGAAGGTTGTAGCCTTCTGTAGGCCAGCACCTACGTACTAGTATCTTGGCTAGTACAAGAGCTGAGGGGGTTGTAGCTCCCTTCCAGGAGAGCTGGAAAACGAGAGAGAGTTGTAGCTCTCTGCAGGTTGCAACCTGCGTACTGGTAAAGGACTACACCAGTACATTGTAAACAGAAGTTTCTAATTTAAAGAAAGATAGAGACGAATTGCAGCAGGTGGTTTTCACCCACATTGGGTTTCCACCTTATATCTAGTGTTCTTGTGTCTGATTGTCTTTCTGCTCTGTTTTACTGTCTCTGGATACTGTTATTAGATTCTGCATCACTGTCTAACAATCATCATCAGAAAGATTAAGTAAAATAAAAGCATGTTCTGTATACGCGGGTTTTATTCTGCATAACGGCGTACATACGCAGGTTTATTAAATTGAAGTAGCGTATATCAGTTGTTTTTGAAAAAAAAGAATAAGTATCCTGATAATACTGATTCACCCCCCCCCCTCTCAGTATTATTTTCAACAATGCTTGGGTTTTTAAAGAAAGTTTTCTAGTCTTCCCCTTCGATTCCTCTATTCTTGAACCAATTTTCTCCAGCTCTAGGTAGTTCGGTGGCTTCTGCAATCAGGGACTCTATTACTGCGAAATTGACATCACCTATTTCAACTTTTGTTCCATCAAAATATCATTCAAAGCTTTTTGTCACCTCCCTGTGGAAACCATCAAACTTTTCTATGAAATCTAACCACTGAACTTTCTATAACAATTCCCTAGTCTGGTTGTATCCTTCCAAAAATTTCCTTCTTGTTGGTTTTGCTCGAACAATAACGCCAATTGGGCAGAGATGTTTCGTCTCAAGAACTGTTTTACTTGACAAGGAAAATGGTCTTAGTAGGGTTTCACTTTTAGATTGGAGAGATTGTATGAATTTGGAAGAATGATAGAACAGGCAAGTGTAATGAAGTTTCATGGAGATGAATTAGCTGTTTGAATGCATATAATTCAATGATTCAGTGATCAAATCGATGGATCCAAAATGAGTATGGGATAGGAGTTAAAATGGTGGCGGACTATAATGGATTTGGCAAGGGACTATCATCCATGAACTGCAACGATTTCAGGCTTTTTCAGTGGTTTTATGTCCACGTAATTCATATATGCAATATGTTAACGCCTATTGTAAAATTAAAGTGTTACATACCTTAGATTTATTTGCTAACCTTTATTTGTCCTTTGATGTCATTTGCAGGTACTTTTCACTTTGAAAGGAATCAATCATTTCTTCAATTTGAGCCACCAAGTGTCCTTGTTAGATTGCCTATAGAAACTTTGTTAGAGCTGTAGAAACTTGCTTGAGCTGCAGAAAGTCACTAATTTTGCAGCTAAAATATTTTCAAAAAAGGGGTGTTTAGAAAAAGAATAATTAGAAAAATGATTAAGAAAAAATTTAAGGTGCCAACAAGAGTTTGTTTTCACTTTAAATTTTTTGCATAAGCATGCCAACAACTTGTTGGTTTTCATGTTTATGTTTATATATATATTTATATAAAAAATATAGAAAAATAAAATGTCTAAGGTGGAAAAGAAGAAGACTTCTTCTCAACCATCTTCAATTTTGAATTGTGTTGGAATTTTTTTTCAAATTCTTCTTTTGTCAATGGCTTTCGATAAAGTCTAAGTCGATGTCCATTCACTAAAAGAGGAATTTTCTCTTCATCAATATTCTTGATTCTGACTGCACCTTTGTCAAAGAAATTTTCAACTTCATAAGGTTCTAGCCAATGAGTTTGGAATTTTCCTTGGAAGTTTCTGAACTTTGAATCCAAAAGTAATGCCCAATCTCCTTGATGAAATTTTCTTTTTTTGATGTATTTGTCATGCCCTCTGGATCTCGTTGCTGAACTAGGGTGGTCTTCTGGAAGGCATCTTGTCTTATTTCATCAAGCTCATTGAGTTGTCCCATCCTTTGCTTTTGTGCTTCCGATAAGTCAAGATCCATTTGGAATGTTGTTTTTATAGGTCTGGATCTGGAACTCTATTGGAAGTAATATCTGCTTCCCATAAACAAGTTCATACGGAGTATGTCATTTCTCTGTGTAGTTCTATAAGCCCACAAAGCTTCTAGAAACTTTTCTGCCCAATCCTTCCTATGTAAGTGTACAGTCTTGGTGAGAATTGCTTCAATCACCTTGTTTGTAGACTCAACTTGTCCATTGGCTTGTGGATGGTATGGAGTAGATTTATGATGCTTGATTTTGCATTGTTCCACACGCTTCTACACTAATCTGGATGTAAATTGGGTTCCTTAATTTGTTAGAATTTCTCTTGGGACACCAAAAAAAGTGAAAATATCCTCAAAACAAAATGAAACTACAACATTTTCAGCAGCAAAAGGAAGTGCTTTAGCTTCTACCCATTTAGTGACATAATCAATACATACTAGAATATACCATTTTGTTTTGAAGGTGGATTGATTGGACCAACAAAGTCTAGTGCCCATTTCTCAAATGGTTCAACGAGTACCTGGGGTTGTAATGGCACTTCATTTGAAAGAGTAGGTTTCTGAAGCCTTTGAAAACTATCACATCTCTTAACGTATTCCTTGGTATCCTCAAAAATGGATGGCCAATAATATCCTAAGAGAAGTATCTTATAAGAAGTTCTTCTATCAAAGAAATTCCCTCCACATGGTTCATCATGGCATGCTTTAAGTATCTCCGGTATCTCATCTTCTCAAACACATCTTCTGATGATGAGTTCTGGTCTTGTTTTGTACAATTCTTCATTTATCCATGATTAAGATGTGTTGTTGTGAATTATCCTCCTCTTTTCTCTAGGAGATAAATGAAATGGTAATTTCTCTGTAGCTAAATAATTAGCAATATCTACATACTGAGGTGATTTAGTAGATACTACAAAAGGATATTCGTCAAGAAATTTATCCTCCACAGGTTTATCATTCTTATCATTCTGAATTCTATATAAAAAGTCAGCAATTGTATTTTGTTTTCTGGGTCGATCTAGAATACTGATGTTGAATTCTTGCAACAATAAGAGCCATATAGTTATTTTTCCTCTAGTTATTGGTTTATTCATTAGATATCTAATGGAAGAATGGTCTGTGTGAATGAAAGTTTCATAGCAGTTATATAATGTTTGAATTTATTAATGGCATGGACTACAGCTAAAAATTCCTTCTCAGTTACAGTATAATTTAGCTCTATTGGAGTTAAATTTTTACTGGTATAATAGATTTCATAAGGATTAATGTCTTTTTGTCCTAACACAACTCTTAAGGTTGTGTCTGAATCATCGAATGATATACGGAAAGGCAATTTCCAGTTAGGTCCTTTTAAAATAGGTGCTTCAAAGATTTTCTTTTCGAAGTTTCAAAGGCATTTTGACAATCAAGATCCCAACTGAATTCATAGTCTTTGGTAAGTAGTTTGAAGAGTGGAGATGCAACTTTTGTGAAGTTTTCTATGAATCTTCTATAGTACCCAGTAAAACCAAGAAAACTCCTAACATCTAGTTGACAATTTGGCACTGATAATTTAGAAATGACCTCTACTTTAGATGAGTCTACCTTAATTCCATCTCCTGAAATATGGTGACCTAAAACAATTGCTTCATTGAACATCATAAAACATTTCTCATGAATTAACAAAAGATTTGTTTCTTTACATCTTGTTAGAATTTTTTCTAAATTTTCAAGTGCTTCTTCAAAATAATTTCCATAAACTGTGAATCATCCATATATAGTTCAACACAATCATGAGTAAGATCAGAGAAAATTCTAAGGACTGCTCTTATCTTAATCCTCGAGTACTACCTGAATTTTATTGTATCCACTAAAACTATCCAAAAAGGAAAAATATTTTTTCCCTGCTAATGTGTCTAAGACTTGATCTATGAAAGGAAGTGGAAAGTGGTATTTTAATGTTGCTTTATTCAATTCCCTGTAATTGATACATACTCTCCATTTCCCATTTTTCTTAGGAACTATTACTACGGGTGAAACCCACTCACTGTTTGATATTGGATAGATGAAGTTTACATTTAGTAGTTTTTGTAATTCCTCCTTAACAATTTCTTTCAGATTTGGATTAATTCTTCTTTTTGGTTGTCTATCTGGTCTCACACTTTGTTCAATGTAGATATGATGCATGCAAGTTTTAGGATTAATTCCTCTCATGTTAGTGTATTCCCATGCATAAGCAGAAGAGTGTTTTCGTAAAATTTCTACCATTTGTTTTTTTTTGTAATTCTTCAAGGTTTTCATTAATGTTCAAAGTTTTGCCGGGAAAAATTTCTATTGAAGAGTTTCCAAAATTTTCCATAGAGTGTAAAGACACTGGTCTAGATGATAGATATTCGATTTGAATATGGTCATAATGTAAGTAGGATTCATTATTTTACATTAAATTTAAAAATTTTCCCTCCTCTCTTATTTATTCAGTAGTGAAAACACGTTGTATATCATCATCATCATCTATCCATTCCTTACTCTCTATTTATATTGTTGTTTTTGCAGGTGGATACAATGTAAATTTCCTTGTAGAACATCCACATGAGATAAACATATCACTTGATCTACAACTGATGAAAGCATCAGCCATAGCTAACCAAGGTCTTCCTAGGATTAATGGATGTCTTCCTAAATTATTCTTGGGTGTTGAAACCATGAAGTTGATAGGATATTCCCATGGATCTAAGGATACACAAACATCTTCTAACAAACCATCGAGTTTAATTACAGACCTATCTGCTAATTGCAACAATGTTGGTGTGTATTGAAGATCAGGAAGCCTTAGTGAATCCATGATTTGTTTACTCATTATGTTTATGGTTGTTCCTAGATCAATTAATTGCTATTTCAATTCCATTGATGTGAATTTTTACAATGGGGCTCCTTGGATCTAGATATTTTTGTATTGTTTCTTTCCCTGTCATGATGTCTGCTCTTTTCCCAAGTAATTGAATTATTTTTATGTCTTTTCTTTTTCTTCCCGATCTTTGAGTACTCAATTCCTTGATTGTTTTTGCAAGAAATGGTATTTCTTTTATAGCTTGCAATAAACAAATTTTTATACAAAAATTTCTTAATACGTCCAACATATTATAATCAAGGAATGTGATTTGTTTTTCTACTCCTTCATCAATTTTCAACCGTTCAGGAAATGGTGGTCTAATGGTTACTGAGGGTTGTTCTATAATAGGAGTATTATTAGAATTTATAGGAACATTTTCTGTTTGATTATTTTCTTTCTGAGTTAGAGAGATTTCTCCTTCTTTAGATTGATTTTTATCTTTTTGAAGATTTGTCCTTGCTTCTTGAATAAAAACAGGGGGCTTTCTTTGCAGTACTCTACTAGACCTTAATTGAACATTATTTAGATCTATTGGAGTTATTACATAGGTCTGAGGATTTTCCCCCTCCATATTATAAACAAGTTGTGACGTTTTATTATTTGGATTTAGAAGTGTTTGAGTAGGTAATTGATTTGGTTTTTGTGCAAATGGTAGGAAGATCTGTGGATTTTGATTTTGGATTTGGACTTGAGGTAATTTATTAGCTTTAGGAATTTGATTAGATTGAGGAATCTGACTATATTAGGGTAAGAATTGTGGTGGAAAATTAGGATAGGATGGTGAATATTATTTATATTGAGCATAAGACCCATAAGGATTTTGCCATCCTTGATTCCAAGATTGTGGTTGTGGCTGAGCATAAGGCTGCCAAGATGGATTCCAATTATTTTGTGAAGATTGAGAGAATTGTTGTGATTTAAAGCCTTGTGGTTGATTTTCTTCAGAATTCTACCATGGTATTTTAGCAATAAAATAAAGAGGGTCTACTTGTTTTGCTATCCCTTCATTATTAAATATAGCCTTAAGACTTGGTAAAGAAGAACATTATTTAGTATCATGGTTATCTGCACATATGGCGCAAGTTTCTATGCTTTTTAGATCTAAAGGACATTCTCTTAGAGCATGATTCTTTCTACATCTAGGACAAAAGATGGATACTACACCATTTTCAGATTTTTTCTTGTTTAGTATTTTAAGGGTGTCAATTTCTTCACTCAGAATCCCTAAAATATATGTCTTAAAAGCATCAAGCAATCTTCCTAATTCTTACCTACTGCCTCTCCTAGTTGTAGATTTATTGATTCTTGATAAGAGAGGGTCCCTAGGACTTTTTCCAACTCGTGCTTTAACCCTTGAAATATGTACACATAAATCATAGATATCTACAAATGGTATTTGAGAAATATCTCCTTTTCCTGTCAAGTTAAGGAGATCAATCCACTCATCTCTGATAGATTTGAGTAGGAGAGATTTCAATGTTTCCACATCTATACTATCCATTTTTTCCCTTTCAGATTATAAACAAATCTCTTGATTAAGTCTTCAAGATTCTCATCTTCTTTCTGTGTCATTTTGAAGACTTCGTCCCTAATTTTGTGAGGCATACAGTAGTACCTATATTTCTCTAAGAATGATTATTTCATTTGTTCCCATGTGACCATGTCCTTATAGAATTCGTTCCTAGACTCATGAACCATTTCAATGTTGAATCATTTAAGGTAACTGGGAAAGATGTTAATTTTTTAGCATCATGTAGATATTTAAGTATGGGGGATTACGCAGTGCATTATATTAGATATCATTTTTGGGATTCAACTGCGTTAAGTAAGTCATTCAAACGTATGACCATTTCCATGAGAGGTAGTCGTAACTGACTAATTTCTCATGATTTTTGAATAGTTCACTTAGCACTCATTGCATCGGGTGATGCTCACAGGGGTGAAGAAGTGGGATTGAAACTAGTGAAATGTGGAGAACGAATCACATACATCAATCATCACTTCCAGGGCTTGCACTCGGTAACCAGGACTTCCCAGGAGGTCACCCATCCCAAAACTCCTCTGGCTCAAGCGCACTTAACTGTGGATTTTTTCCCCACAATCAAGCCCACTTAGATTGCTACCCCATTTGCAAAACCTTAGCAAGTATTGTGCCTCATGAACCATTCAAGTAGAGATCCCTTGACTCTTTTTGAATTTAAGTATGGGGGATTACGCAGTGCATTATATTAGATTACATATGACCATTCTCATGGAAATGGTCATACGTTTGAATGACTTACTTAACGCAGTTGAATCCCAAAAATGATTTCTAATCATGTAGATAATCATATGATATGCATAATACTTCAAATTCAAAGAGAAATGTCTCTGGGTCTTCACTTTTTTTTTCCATGGAAATTAGGAATAATAGAAGGTGAAATATTTTTCATTGTGAGGGTTGCATCTTCATCAAAGATAGGAAATCCAAAAGGGTCTTGATCTCCCCTACTTCTACCTCCTCCTCTACCTCTATCTCCACCACCTCCTCTACCTCTACCTCCTGCAATCCTATTTTGTTCACCATTGACATTGTGTACTTCTCCTCCTCCTTCTTCAACCATGATATATTCTTAAGAACTAATGTAAGGATCTTCTACTTCTTCTGGTTCCTTTCTCAATGGATAATGATGATAAGTTTTTTGTTCCTCTTCTTCACTAGGAATTTCTGATTCTTCTCCTAGAATTTGTTCACTAGTGGAAGATAGAAAAACTACTCCTATAGTTGGGGATGTAGGATCTTCTTTGATTATAACCTTAGTAGATGAAGTAGCTGAAGTTCTGGATTGGATTTCAGATCTTAAGATTTTAGGAAGTCTTTGTTGACCTACAAATGAAATTCGAGTTTGAGTGGGTGGTGTGGAACTTCGAAGTCATGGTGGAATGACCAGATTTGTGGGAATTAAGCTTCTTCCTCATCCTACAAATCTACCTCCAGAGTCTCTTTCCCTACACATATCATGTTTTTATTTGATGATTTTTTTTTTAACTTCTATTTCCACTTCCTCGGCAACGACGCCAAAATGTTTAGTCAATTTAATGTTCTCAAATTGTAAGCATAAATTATCAACCAAGGTAAAATGATGAAGTACAAGTGCACTCTATCTACTAGAAGTTGTTTATGTCATTAAGGTGATTATGTTATTATTATCAAAATTAAGGTCAAACTCTAGAATCAGTGTTGAGATGATGTTATTATCTATACTAGGATGTTATTTCTAAGATTTGTTAATTGAATACTCTAAATGATATTTCTAGAATTAGTTTTGATTGATTTGAGCTTTTAGAATGGTTGGATAATGATTCTAACTCTTTTAAATGAATATGTTAAATTAATCTTCTTTTCAGCTTATCAATTGTTTTTGGATTTTTATGCTACAACTAAACACAACTAATTAAGAAAGCATAAAATGACATAAAGGAAATCCTAACTTATCAAATTTGAAATGAATTATGCTTGAATTCAGATGCTGAGAAAGACTGTCACTCTTTATACTATTATGTGTTCCAATGGGACCCCCTATATTGGTGAAACTGGGCGCTCCATTATTCAGAGGATTAGTGAACACGCAGCTAACCTTAAACATATGAGAACCAAGTCTTTCGCTTTAGAAGAGCATGCAGAAAAACCCAATCATCATGTTTGTATAGAGGAGGCTAGTGTTATTGCTAGAGTTTCGTAGTTCCATCACCGTAAATTTAGGGAAGCCCTTGAAATTGAAAAAAGGCCAAGCAATCTCAATAGGGAGGATGGATGGAAGATAAATAGTTTTTGGATCCCAGCCCTCACTTCCTAATCGTTCTTCTTTTCCTTCCCCCACCTCCCCCCTATTTTTATGTTCTGGTTTTCTCATAAGTGAGTTTTCCCTGTGTTATCCCCTCTCTCTTTTGCCTTGTTCTTTGGATGTGTGGTTTTATTAACTTTTAGTTTATGCTATTAATTGTAACTTAATTAATAAAATGAAAAATAATTACTTTAATATTTTAATCGATCTATGTTAATATGCTTTTATTACTTTATAATTGAAATGATTAAACATTTTAAAAATTAAAAAATAATAATATATATCTCATATATATTATATATATATATATATATATAGATATATATAGATATATATATATATAGATATATAGATATGTATCAAGAATAATAAGAATAACTCATTAATATAATAATAATATTATTATTATTACGAATTATATAATAAGAATAACTCATTAATATATATATACATCTATATTATATATATAATATATATATATATATATATATATATTATATATATATAATAGTTAATACTTTTGTATTTAAAAAAATAGTGTAATCTGATATTAATTTAATAATTATTAACTTATTTTAAAATTTTAATTTTTTAAATATAGTTTTTCCCTCCCTTTTTCCCTGGGTCCAGTCCTACTAGCCGATTCGTGGTTAAATAGAGCCGTTAGTTAGTCAATATAGCCGTTGCCTAGTCAGAAGTTATAGTCGTTGGAGATTCTGCTATGATTATTTAACATGCAATCTAGATCTGATTTTTCAACCTGTCCTGATGATGAACCACACAGGTTGGTTCAAAACACATCGACAAAATAAATATCATGTGATTTAAGCTGAAAATTCTCTCATTAACTTGATATGGATCACAGAAGCCTCAATTCAACAACTGTCACTCTTATCTACTACAACTTTCTTTCAATGCAAAAAGCAAAACAGAAACGAGATTACTAAGCTATGAAATAACTAAGCTATGAATGGAACAAAATTACTGAGTTATATTAGGGATGAAGAAAACAAAATTACTAAGTTTATGCTAGATATTAAGCAAACGAAATTAACGATACAAAGATCAATCAAGTGAACGTAGTCGTAAACTTCATTGAATTGCATCTTAAAAATATGAAAACAGGGCATTCGTGAATTAAATCTATGAAACAAAAGAAAAGCTAATTGTAGTGAATCAAAGATCTAATCTGTGCGCAGGGGCCCTCCCCAAGGCAGTTAGTCTCCTTAAATAAACAACACATAAAATGTGTGAACCAAGACCTTTGCATTGAATGAAAAAGAGGTCTACAGGATGCTCAATATTACATATGGTGGAAAGCCCATTACACAATGCTGCCATTGTTTTTATAGAGTTTTAATTAATGATATGAGAAATTCAAGCCTACAAGACTTCGCTACAATCCTTATGAAAACTTAATAATATCGCTTATTTGTCAATTTTCTATTGAAAAAGCAAATCGATAAAATTTCTTAAAACTCGGACACTGTTCCAGTGCATTGTCTTGCTGGTGACCATCATGGTTGACCGTGTTGTGATGTGGATCTCCTGATGAGTTAGCTCAAGTAAATAGTAAGAAATGCATGAGAAGATCATTCCCTATCTTTCCATATACTCCTTTGTTGAGCTAGCACACTCGAACCCTATCAACAATGGAAGTAGTTGTGGATATGTGGATTAGCTGCAGAATCAGGTCAATTCTATAGCTGCATGTAAACTTTAATAAATAATAAGGCATATTGAAAAAATATGAAAAAGAGGACATATGAATGCTTACCTTCAAAACCTTATGTTTATTGTATTTATTTGGAGGATAATGATAGGAAAAAGGAGGTAAATATGGACAAAAAGGATGTCAAGATAAAGCAACTCTTGGACTCTACAAAGTTTCTAGGAGCAAGGTTTCCATGTCAATTTTGAGGTGTGGTAGAGGCCCTCTGAGGAGGACATATACTTTATCACTGGCATGTCCAGGAGAGAGGATGATTTTCCCTAGTTCCCTAATGTTCCCCATCGGGTTACAACGGAGAGTCAACTTACCTACTCTTAGAGATATGCTGGGCCTCATGTAGCTTGTCCAACATATTTTCAGGCTTGTGGTGGACAACTATAGATTTCTTCTTTTGTTGCACAAGAGGTTAGGTGCCTCTCGTTATTAGTCACCACCATTTCACACTCTAGTCATGATGGGAAGTGCATTATTTGCCCTCTTTTGTATTATGTTGATTCTTTGATTCAGGTGCCACTATGTATCAAATGATATGTTATTTTTTTGAGGGAATTTTGTATGGTTTTAGATAGATTTCATGTGAAGATACATTGGCGGGAAAGCTTCCCTTTCACTTTAGATATTTTTTGTTTATTTTTTGAGAGGTTTCCAAAGATGAGGCCTACATTTGATTGTTGCACTCCTATGCCGATGGATGATGTTCAGAAGCACATGTGGGGCCAAATGATGCCCAAGAGGGGTCTGCCAGAGTATTCAGCCAAGAATTCCTCCTAGGCATTGGTGCTACTTGACAGTGAGTTTGACTACACGTTTATATTGTTGTCGTTTTGGTACATGCGGATTGATTGGAGACAATGTACAAATATCGTCTTCACATTGGGTGAGCCTCTAGATGATAGATATAGTATTAGTGTTTTCTTTAAATTAATCTAGTTTCATTTTATTATTTTAATTAATTAATAAAATTTATTCCACAACATTCTTTAACTTGTTTTATTAAATTGTTTAATGAAATTGTCTAATTATTGTCGTGTACTATACATTTTGTATACATTATCACATTCGATGGGAACATGTCTCCTCCCCCACCAAATGGAGGATATGAGGAGATGGACAAGGCCCAAGAGGGTTACGCACATCCTTAGGGGGTCGTGGGTTTCCGTGCCCGTTGGGTTGGTCTAAAATTTCAGATGGACTACTATGACAGATTGACCAAATTTTTGGTTGAGGAAGCAATCCACACTACAAGGGATCAAGACTTCAGCATAGATCCTAGGTTCATGGATCTCTACAAGGAACGTCCATTTGAGATGATGTCTCTTATGTGTCATATTGTCGAAGCTATTAGGGTATTGACAGTGATGAGGGTTGCAGGGCATGCAACAAAAAATACGTTAGACGAGGGTGGTGATCATGACCATGATGATGAGGGTGGTCATCATGGTGCTTTTTGTAGTACTACCCCATCGAATCATGATCAGAGTATCAATGATCCTTCTCGTAGTACACATCCTCCTCAGTCACCTCATTTATGAGATGCAAGAGGTAGAGGGTGTGCCTTATGTTTCTCCTAACAGATTAGCAAACCAACCACCTTCTCCTCCACCTCAAAGTTTGGCATACATTGAGGTAGTAGTTGACCATCCATCGTATTCTACTACATGCCATACACCTCCTCCTCCACCTCATAGTTCGACAGATGTTGAGGTAGTTGTTAACCATCCATCGTTTTCTACTAGAGACTATGATGAAAATACTATGTATGTTGTGTCAGATATTTGATTGCAATTATTTGACTTGATGTAGTTGTTTGACTTGTTCGTATATACATGGTGCATTTTTTTTTGTTCATGTTTATGTACTTAATTGATATGCTAGTGTTGAAGTGTATATTGTTAGGTCATGTTAGATATGTTCATTTGATGTGCTCGTAGATAGGTGTGTGTGTGTGTGATAGCAGTTATTTGACATGAGATGTATATTAATTTGAGGATGTGTGTGGTGATGATGTTACATTACAATGTTTATGTTTTGTTAGATGTGATCATGATGATGATGCACTATTAGATTATTAGATTTGTGTGCTAGCTAATGATGTTTATATGTTCTATAGGTGTATATAATTAGATTATGGTAGTGACTTTGAATGTGTATCATAGAGGATGTGTATGTTTGTTAGATGGTTATCATCATGATGTTGAAATAATATTTATTATAAATTATGTATTGGTGAAATTACATCAAACTTTTATATATGAAATTGCATGCAAAATGACTTACATTAAAAATAAATGCAAATATATTTTCATAATTACAAAGTCTGGTATGTTTGAAACTATGATTGTAAAATTACGATAAATATTTTTCTATCACTTAGATAGTTCGTTCATATTCATTCTAACTTAATTAGTAAAATATTTCAATACTCACAAGGAAAAAATAATTAAAGTTAAAATAATTTAGTTAGTTCTTAATAAGATGAAAATGTGTAACTTGCTCAATTTTTAATATAAAATATTAATAATAATAAATAGTTCAAAAAAACAATTCAACCAATTCATATTGGTTTATAAAATTCATGTGTTGTTAATTTAAAAAGCTTTAAGTCATAATTTTTTATAATTAATTTGGATTTAATATAACGTACAAAAATTTAGTTTTTAATAAAATTTAATTTATTACTAAATTTTATGAGATTTTCAAGTTTTAAAATTAATATTTATATCAACTCCTACTAATTTAAATTAGAAATTTCTCTCTTTAAAGATGAGGATCAAGAAATGTAAAATAAGTCTTGTGAAGTTACTTGTAGTTGGGGATTTGCTCTATTGGAAGCTCTCCCTTAAAGAGGCAAGTGAACTTTTTCTAGTAATAGACATATAACATGTTGGTGTTATTTTGGCTCTTTATTTGCTATTGTGCCAGTTTAAATTTAACTATTTTTAATAATAAATATGCGTTAAATAATACAAAAATTATACTATATTAGATTTAAACTTTTGACATATAATAAATTTGATTATTTCTTAATGAACAACTCAAGAAATATTATTTTTTCTACATATCACAAGATAGTCACTAAAATTCATGTTTTCACATTTCTCCTAGCTAATATTACATCATGTTCACAATGATAAAGATATGTTTAATTTAAATCATTTACTTATAAATACATAAAAATAGATATTTATTTTACATAATCCTAATAGGAAACAAAAATGCATCAATGAGGCTATTTGAAATTCAAACAATGCCTCTTAATCATCATCACATTATTTATCATTTAATTCTTAGCCATAAAATATTTATTAATTCAAATTTTATTTATAATTACAGTTGAAAAGAAAAGTCAAAATTGTTCCATTATCCATGTAGAAAAAATTAAAACCTCTCATGCATCCATGCAAGCCCATTTGTTTCTCTTATGGTCCATAAAAAGATGTAATGAACATTTTATATATGCATAAGACATCGTTTTAGTTTACATAATGTTGCAAAAACTGTAATTTAAATATAGTAAACCTGACTTTATCCCTCATGTCAAGAATTTAATCTTACATATTAATACACAATTTTTTCATTGTTAAAGTCCTCATGGAGTTATCACTACATGGTTTATATTGATTTTGAACTAAACAAGAAGAAAAAACATGTGAACTGATTAATAAAACAATAAATATCTAAATAGAAACTAAACCTTCAATGTTGTTTCTAAATTCACTATTTTATCATTTTGGTTATATTCTTCTCATTTTCCTATTCAAGAAGGATTGTGATATTGAATCCTTATTATCATAGATATTGTACACAATTGTAAATACTTAGTTTTAAGTGTAAAAATGTTTCCACTGCAAAAAAAATGTAAAAACGTTGGTGAATCTTACCAATTATATAAAATGACAACAAGTCAAATAAAAAAATAATATAATTAGTGAAATAAAGAAAATAAAAACATACAACAATGATATAAATGATGAAATAACAAAGTACATATCACTCATTGTTGTCATCACCCTAATTATCTTCCTCGCTTGGCATGATAACATCGCTTTTATCAAAAATATGTTTTGATTTAGGGTTGTGTCTTAATACAAACCATCAATCCCTAACCATCACATCTGGTTAAACAAAGACTTGGTTGCATTGTTTTCGGAAAACATAAGGCTCCCTAGCTTTATGCCACATCTTTCTAGAGTTCATAGATGTTAGCCCACTATAGCGATATTTCTTTACATTATTCCGAAAAAAGGTATCCCACCACTTCCACCTAAAAATAACACATTGGAATGAAGATAAGTCCACTTGAATGATCTGTTATATATTTCCAATGTAACCTAACATACCCTGCATCAGGTTTTGATCACGATGACTAGCACGACTAGATTGGTTGAACTCAACTTCCACTCTACAGTATTGTGTCATGCGTCCATCATCGAAATCCTTCATGCAAAAATGATGTCCATATGCCCACATATATGGAAACAAATTCACCTATAAAAAAGTGAAAACTATCATAGTGTCATGTGTCTAATAACCCAAACATAATTAAAAATATAAAATACATATATCTGTTAAAATTCAATGGTGCGGTGTGAATTTAACAATGTACATAAATATATTATAATTACTGAGTTGTTGCATCCAATCCCTATGTTTAGCGCATCCTTTTCAGCACGGGAGTAATGAACAGATGCTCCTTATTTCTATCCGAATTGATCAGCAAGCCCACTGTTAAGGCATGTCATTTGCATATTTTCTTTTCAATTATCAGGATAAGGCATGATTCTACCATTCAACCATTTCAATTATTTCTTGTCATTATCTCATTTCCTCCTCTTTTGTTTGTACAATTTGACCCATAGTTGTGTCTCTTACATATTGTAATGAATGAATTTGTTGATGGCTTCAATTTCTAAATCTGTCGATGAAATAAAACCAACATATAGATATAGATATATATATATATATATATATATATATATATATATATATATGCATTAATATGAAGTTTAGTGTGAATCATTACTCTATAGAAATTTCACAAATGATAAGAAACTTAATTTTTATCATATGCCTCTTTCCATTCATTTCGAAAAGCTCCCCTTTTCTTTTGACTTCATCCCTTTTTTCAACCCAAGTCTCCACATCTAGTGTGTTGGTTATCTACTTGATGTACTCACTAGAACAATAGAAAGACTCATACAATATATATCCCTCTTTCATATACCCCTCAAATGTTTCCCTTTGTCAAACAAAACCTTTCGATTTATTCATGTACCTCTCTAAGAAGAACATCCAATAAAAAGAAACCACCAAAACTAATTCAACATCATCTACTTAGGTGAATTATAAGATGAACCTGCAAGTCTATGAAACTCGTTAGCAGTTCCTTCTCAAACATACAAATAGTCTCAGCTATCTATTGATGCCACCATGGATTGTTATCCATATGAATCTCCTTTGATGTGATCCAAGATACAAATGCAAATAATTTAGATATGGCACATCATAGTTCTTGGGGGAAGTCATGGTTCATATGCCCATACTTGAGGATAGGATAATGACATTTCATAGTAAATAGTACATTATAAAAAACATTAATTATAAAATATCCCATTGCAAAAAAATAAAAAGATAAAATAATAAAATCATTTTTTTGACATACATACTCTTAGAAAGTTCAAATGGTCATCTGATTTCAACCCCGAAAAATGGTCTTCCACAGTGAAGCGACATCATAGTGAATACCTATATAAATAAGGCACCCTTACACCCATTATAAATTCCTTTGCCAAATAAATGTCATCTTTCTTTAAAATCCATGGGACATCACCTTCTTTGAAAGACCAAGAGGTACCAGCCTCTCCTCTAGTTTCTTGTCTTGTCTAATGTTTCTTTTTAGTTTTTTAAGAAATAAGATCTATGCTAACTTCTTGTGGGTCACTTTCTTTAAATCATGTGTGCCTCCATAAAGAAGATGAAACACTTTTAAATACATACATGGGATCTAGTAAGCGGGAAATATTAAGATTCCCCCAATATTGGAGCTCATAAAAGACATATTTCCTTCATTTCTGCAAACTTCTTCTTATTCTCTCTCTCATATTCTTTAAGTCATTTAAATGGTTTAATTATTGTAGGCCTTTGGGTTCTTTCTAGTTCACGATTGAAAGCAGATGTTGCACTTCTGTGAGAGTGTTCTTTTGGCAAGAACACCCTAGAGAATTCATACACTATGTTTCACAAGTGGTCGAATCACCTAGCTTTCAGAGAAGGTCCACAAAATTTACATCCATGATACCCTTTTATTACAATACCTACAAAATTATTGTATATATGTCGCACATTAGCAACCATGAAGATCAAAACAATTGGAGTGAATTAAATTAACATGCGAAACAATATTGTTATGTATACAAACAAATCAATAAAAATGTAATTTACGAGAGAAAACTCCTAAGCCTAGATAATCATGTATGGTGTAATCAGATATGCCATACAACATGAAACTCCTCTATGTTGTGATGGGTCTTGACACGTCATACACTTGTATCCCTTCACATAGTTCCTTCAATTCATCTACCAATGGTTGTAAGTAGACATCCAGATTCTTCACTTGTCTTCTACTAGGGACTATGAGAGCAACTGTTGGGTCCCTATAATACTAGTGATTACCCCATTACTATTGTAGTTGTACCCCTTATTAATATTGTTGTGCCCCTATTGTCCCCATATTGTTATTACTGTGCCCCATAGAATCCCTCTATTGTTATTTTTGTGGCTTATATTATTATTATTGTAGGTCGACTGGGTTATATTGTGACTCCTTAGACTCCTATATATAGAAAGGAGGTTTTATCATTTGTATCATCCAAGAATTGTTCATTTATGTCATGTAAAGGAGGTTGCCCACTCGAAGAAGTTGAATTCTAAGGCATTGATCTATCTTTTCTATCTTTCTTGAAGCCAGTTTCATAACATTTGGTATCAGAGCTTTGGATTCTAGGGTTTCGCTGCTCCAAATAGGTCATCGTGGCATTTACGCTATAACATTTTTTCTGCAACGTTTCAGAAGCTAAAAAAAAACCATTTGAGAAGACATCGCACTAAATCTCAGGTCTGAATTTCATATCTTTTCGCACTATATTTTCAGAGATATGAACTGAGGACGTTGGTCCTTTTGCAGAATCCTGAATTACATTCAAAACGGGTGACTTGGGGAAAATCATCATAAATTTCTCTCTGAGCATCAGATTGAAATTTCATAAGAAGGTACAGAAAGAGGACGGACTGTAGCTTCTTGTATATATTTTTCAGAGCCAAAGGTCAAATCAGGGACACGTGGTACATCATACAAGTTCACTCTACTGAATTAGTCGATAATCAGGTCACTGTGGGAGATTTGGCATAACTCTCCATTGGAGAATCCAATTTGGGTTAGACTAGTGGCGTTGGAAAGAGGACACAGAGGGTTACTGCGGGTCGCAATTTCAGAACTGGATGATCCGAAATTACAGAGATACATCAGAGGCAATATCGAACTCCTACAAAGTGAAAAAAGGTGTGTATATTTTTTTAAATGTTTGCTTAAGCTTGGTTTGAAAAATTATTTTGAAGGAATTCAAAGGGCATAGTAAAGCATTATTATCA
>APFE030617604.1:71922-147731 GCA_000404065.3 Pinus taeda | reverse complement strand
ATTATGGAAACAATTCAAAAGCTACATGGAAATCCAAAGATTATTGTAAGTGACAGAGATCCCATTTTCACTGGAAATTTTTGGACAGAATTATTTTCTTGTCTTGGTACTCAGTTAGCTCATAGCTCATCTTATATCCTCAATCTGATGGGAAAACTAAGATAGTAAACAAATGTTTGGAAGGATATATTTGTCGTTGCTTTGTATCTGATAAACAGACACAATGGGTCAAATGGCTGCCTCTAGCTGAATGGTGGTATAACACTTCCTTCAATACAGCAACAAAAATGACCCCATTTATGGCACTTTATGGGTATCAACCACCATCCATCACATCATATTTAAGAGAAAATTCTAAGGTTCAGGCAGTGGAAAATCACATCGAACATCAACAACAAGTCCTCCAACAAAGGATAACCTCATGTTGGCACAGAATAGAATGAAACAACAGGTAGATCAACATCACAGTGAAAGAAGTTTTGATTTAGATGATTGGGTATTCCTACGGCTACAACCATATAAGCAAAATGTCCCTCAAGCAAGCTAAGAAGGATAATAAATTATCACCAAAGTATTATGGTCCGTACAAGGTGTTGCAAAAGATTGGTACTATGGCATACAAATTGGAGCTTCCTACAGCTTCTCAATTGCACCCAGTTTTCCATGTTTCATGTTTAAAGAAGGTTATAGGCGATAAGCTCCCAGTTCAAACAATATTGCCAGAACTTGACGAGGAAGGAAAAATTATATTGGAACTAGAAGTAGTCATAGAAACAAGAACTCGACAACTACGAAATCGATCAATTCAGGGTATCTTATCAAGTGGAAGAACTTATCTACTGAAGATTCCACACGGGAGGATGATAATTTTATACAGAAGCATCCAGAACTACTCAAGCGATGAGGACAACACTTTTTTGAAGGAGAGGGGCATGTTGGGTCCCTATAATACTAGTGATTACCCAATTACTAGTGTAGTTGTACCCCTTATTAATATTGTTGTGCCCCTGTTGTCCTCATATTGTTATTACTGTGCCCCATAGAATCCCTCTATTGTTATTTTTGTGGCTTTATATTATTATTGTTAGGTCGGCTGGGTTATATTGTGACTCCTTAGACTGCTATATATAGAAAGGAGGTTTTATCATTTGTATCATCCAACAATTGTTCACTTATGTAATGTAAAGGAGGTTGCCCCCTCAAAGAGGCTGAATTCTAAGGCGTTGATCTATCTTTTTTATCTTTCTTGAAGCTGGTTTCATAATAGCCACATAAGATGTTCATTCTTCACGGAAAACCATGGGATGATATTGTTATTGATCACTATCGTAGGACAAAAAAAATAGTTGGTGTTTTGTACAAAATATGGGTTGACGCCATCCATGGATATGTGAAGTCCTAGACTTTGTACTTCATCCTTGAATTTTTGAAGCTATGTATCTTATATATTCTTTAGATCTATTGAATCTATTGGGATTCACATAACTCCTGACTCACTTATGTGTGAGGCATGCCATTTGTGATACACAACTAATTGTTTGCAGCAAAAGAGTCCTTGAATCATTGGGATTGTAGGCATGTGCCTCAAAACATTTCAAACATATCTCTTTGTTTGCATATTTTCCTCTATATATAATACAATCATTTCTTGCATGATATCATATGTACTCAACACCCAACATTTTCAACAACTTCTTTGCCTCTTCGCAGCTACCGGACAAGACATTCTCACTTGAAAGAACCTTATATTTTAATAACCTAAAGTTGGCAGGGAATATAATTGTACAATGTCAATATTTAAAGTTTGTAAAACAAACCATTTTTAATGTTGATTGTGTGACAATATTTCTCAAAATATAAGCTACTTGATCGATCATGCAGGTGAATTACCTCAATATTGTCAAGAAACATGCATTAGACATGCAAAACTTTTCTTTCAAGTTATACAGTAACATCATTGTCCCCAACTGAGTAGTATTTAACTTGTCTCCAGGTCCAAAGAGATGGGTGGTGGAAACAAATTTTAGGCTTTCTAATAAGGTATCAGTGATATGAGCATCATCCCCTGGCTCAACATTCTGGAATGTATCTAACAATATTCCCTCCATTGGCATTTTATCCCATAAGTAATCATCCATAACAACCTCTATTTCATTTTTTCCATTTCCAACTTGTGATGAAGAACTACTATTGTTGTAGTCATTCCTAATTCGTGAATTTGGACGTAGTGGGAATTGAATAGGTGGTTTGTTCAACCATTCCTTGCATGCTTCCTCTCTGATTCATGCTCTTAACGCATCCTTGTATCAAGTTTAAGTTGTAGTCGAGTGCACCAGAAGATGGTAGGTGGGTCGCTCATCATCACTAGAATCCTAATTTCAAAAAATATTGAATGACATTAATACAATGTCAATTATATTAGTAAGCATGTCAATGCAATTGGTTTGTTGAAATGCATTATACCAAACAATTATTACCATCGTTGATCTAATATTGCATCTTGAAGATGCCATGTTCCAATTGGCAGGATGAGGAAGTTGAAAGATATGGTGATTCACTCAAAACCCTCCATAGTAAAAATTTTAATATTTTATTGTTTAGTTTACTAATAACAAGTTTTACAATTTTTGATAGGGTTTAATTAAAAGAGAGATCATTTACAAGAGAGACATATGAGGAACACTGTGGAGCAGCAAAATATTTTGGAACTCCAGAAACATCAAAATTTGAATGGTATGGTGATTGCTCAAAACCTTGAATAGATAAAAATTGAAATTTTATTGTTATTTTTTTTATAGTTTCTATTACATTTATTTATAATTAAAAAATAAAATGAAATAAATTTAAAAAAAAATTAAAAACCATGTATAATAAAAAATTTACTATTGATTTTGCTAGGAAATTTTTACGATTTTTGTTCCTATTTAAATTTAATTAAAATTTAGAAAAAAATTAAAACAAAAATCAATACTTACCTTAAACCTGCAATATTTCACCTTAGGGTTTAACTCCCTCTACCACTTCACAATTAGGGTTTTTCATTTTAGGCATTTTAGATTTAATGGGCTTTTGTACTTACTATATATAGGGTGCTTAACATATAAAGTAGGGGGATCACTTATTAAATTAGATACAAACCCTATCGGACCTATCCATTTTTTTAAAAAACGGATACATGTTCCATGGTGCACCCTTTCTAATATAACACACCCGTGTGCCCTATGTAATACAACGCATCGGTATATTATGACATTGTTGGTTTTGTCTTGTTTGTTCATCGTTGCTCCCGATTTAATATAATGCACCAACGCGCCTCTGCCAAATAGCACAATTAAGTCATTGTGGTGTTTTTATCGTTACAAAGTGCATCGTCATAATTTAAAATTATTTAAAAATAATAATATTCGCTAATGGTGGTGAACAATTAAACACCTGGTGCATTGAATGGAATAAAAGCACTGGTTAACATATCTCATTTTGGCCTAAAATTATTTGATTTATGTTAAAATATATTTAATAGCTTCTATATTGAATGGTACAAGTTGTATGTTGATTAAAAAAAATGTCTGAGAAGGTGTTAAGTATCAAAAATATTGATCGACACAATGATAACACATTGAAAAAAGCAAAGAAGGCAAGTTCTTTGTAAATTATTTCCAAAATTAACATGTTTGAACTATATGTAAGTTTAACAAATATGTATTGGTTAGTCTATGTCATGCAGAGCCACAAAATGAAGAAGGTCGATAAGATTATTTCTAATCTAAGTGTAGAAGAGCATAAAACCCTGATAGAAAAATTGCAGAAGGATTAATCATGTGAATGAAAAAATACTATTCAATATGAGTTTTTTTATTTTTTTATTTTCATTAATAATATACTTACGAATATTAGATCACATGTTTAAAACAATCTATTAATTCATATATGTTTAATTTTCTATAGGGAGAAACAATGAAGGAAAATATCAAGCTTATTCTAAGAAAAGAAAAATTATAGAACATGTAAATGACAATGAATTGGTACTTTACTCATTTGGAGTGGTGTTGGAGGTTAATGAAAGGGGGGAAATTGTTTACAAAACTATGCGGGATCTAGTGGAATGAACATATAGACGTACCTTCCACTTATAATACAAAAATGAATCCAATGATTCTAAGAACCAAATTATATTTGAATTACAAGAAGTGTTTTCAGAGCAATGGTCAATGAGATATGTCAAACTTGCAATAACAAAAACATACAACAAAAGAGAATCATTCAAAACTTAATATTCCTAATTAAAATTATTTTCTAGAATTATATCTATATATTACTATAAACCATTCATTTATTAATATCAATTTTGTTATATTTAGTTTTCCATATATCAACGAGATGATATTCGAAACATGCTAGTAGGAATGCGTGAAAAAGTGTACCAGGAGATTGTCAAAGAAGTGGACATAATTTCATCACATGAGGAGCCATCTCAACAACAACGTGATTCAAATGTATGCAATCATGATTAAATTTGTACATATAAAAAAATAATTTAGTATTAAATTTAATTTTCAAGTATTTTCTTGCAGAAAAGAAAACAAAATGGAACTCATTCAACATATAAGACAATATATGACAAGGAAGAAAAGGGTTGATATCAAAGTTTGTGAGTAATTTTTAATATTTCCTTATCACAACTCAGGGTTTCATTTTTTAATATTTTAAAAGTTTTTACAATAACCATCCTTGAATGCCTTCAAATATGTGCTAACATACAAAGAAGAGTCATTAGAAGAATTGATTAACATTGGGTTAAATATGGGTTGTGAGTATATGTTGGATATCAAAAAATTAATTGTGGAATTTGTAAGTATCGATGTTGTTTTACTTATTTGAGTTTATAATTAATAGAAAAAAAATCCTTTATATAAATCTATGATTTATAATGGGGTTTACAACATGCAGGAAAAAAAGTATGGAACTGCGCTAGCAGAAGACTTGTTGCAACAAGGCATGAGACTTATTTTTGACACCATGTGCATAGTTTATGAGTCACTTATTCCCATGGTACATTGCTATTTGATTTTCAGTGATGTGTATTATTTATTTCAATTTTCATTATTCTCACCAATGTTACACTTTACTTTTATGTTTGCATATGGAACAAGATCAAGAAGACAAAAACAATCTATGCAATCAATAAAACATTCCTCCAAATAACACAAGTCATATAAGTAGCTAGAGAACTGATAATAGTTGCAGGGAAGAATGATGATCTATTTGGATATCATTTCAACTTGTTGTATTTTTTGAAATAATTGTCTATGAAAATCAAACATTTTATTTAATGTAATGGACATAGTGTCCCAATTGAAGGACAAGTGTTTACCAATAACAATCCCATTTTGTATGACAAACAACCTCTTATTGATATATAATAAAATATATTTTAATTTATTGTATTGTAGATTCCAAGGATTGTCTTACCTTGACACCCTTTTTGCCTATACTTGTTCCTTTTTCCCTATACCTATCACCTAAATAATGTTATAGACACAAGGTTTTGTTAAAGCTAAGCACTTAAATGTCTTATTCTTGATATTTGTCTATATACCTTATTGTTTTGTTAAAGTATGCATTCAGCGATGGAATTGGCATGTTTCTGCAGCTCATCCGGATTTCCGCAGCTACCTCCATTGTTAACAGGGTTTAGATGCTCCATCTCAGCCAAGGAAGATATGGATGGATGAGGAATGATCCCCTCATGGATTATTTCCTATTATGTTGAGCCAATCCTTCAATAAGATCTCATGATAACACGATCAACCTCAAAGTGAATTGCAAGATCATCACTAGGACAAAGACCAAGTTTTCTTGAAATCTTATCGATTTTTTTTTTCCAAATAGAAAATCGATTATTTAGCGATATAGTTTGATTGAATAAGATTGAAATAAGGACATATAGGCTTAAAAATCTTGTACTCTTATACATAAAATTATTATAAAAGAAATTGTTGCTCTGTGTTTTGGGTGTGCGCCAATATATGTAAAATTTGAGAACATCTTGTTACACTTTGTTGGTGAAATTATATGTGTTATAGTTTTCAACATTAAATTATCAATCTGAGGCTCGTAAGCTTCGAGGCACAAGCATGGTGAATGTAGGATCAGAGCATCTAGCCTAAACTAGAGGAAGAAATCAATTTGTTGTTTAAGTAGAGAATGTGGTTCTAGTTTAAAATTAATCAATTAACAAAATAACATGCTCAAGCAACACGGATTTATATTCCAAAAGAGTATTAATCATCATTCAAATAATCTAACCACTTTTTTAAACTAAACTATGATATCAATCCTATTGATCAGAATGTAAATAAAAGAGAAATAATTGCAAAAAACTAAGGAATGTCAATAAAAGAGAAAAGAACAGCTATCTAAAAGGCAATCTTATCCTTATAAACAAAAGAGGAACTACCGAAAGATCCTATTCATCTAAAGAAACGCATTACAACTAATCTATGAAAACCTTCAATTTGAAACTCCTAACCTAGATGAAATAAATCACTCAAAAGGAAATTCAAAATCATGAAACTCATAATCGAAATTCATAATTAAATGAAAACCTAATCAAACTTCTACTACTCTCGGGTCACACATATCTACTGCTTTGACTTGATAAACAAATTCATTTCTACACTACATAAATTCAATGTAAAGACTATTTTAATTGAACTCAAAGAATCAAATCTTAAAATAATGTTGTGATAATAATTAACTACTATTGGAAATGAAATCTACTAGAGTTAACACTATGATAAATCTAAAAAAAAATCAGATCTAGGATTAACACTTATAAAATTATATCCGAAATTAACACTATAGTAAACTCAGAAAATATCATGCTTATACATACCAAACCACAAATCTAATTCAACCTTTTTCGCATTGGAAGATATCTGTAACCAAAGGAATATGAGATTGAATTAATCTTGATCGAACATAATGTTGTAGAATTAGAAGTATGCAGGGTATACACTTGAGTTCTTTCCAAGCTTCATTTTTACCAATTCAGATCCACAACATCATAATATAGATTAAGTACAAAATCAAATAATTTGGAAATCTAAACAATAAGTTTCACTCAATATTCACACTACAAACCAATTAAATCAATTAAACAAATGTAATTCTAAGATCTACACTAATTATAAGACTTGTTTCCAGAAGTGGTGGATCCTTGCCACTCCTAGAACAAGTCTAAATTAATTCAGTACCGCGTTAAAGATCAAAACACATTAGCACTTACATAATTTGAATGCAAAATCAAACTTATGTATTAATCGTTTAGAGAAAATAAATCAAAGCTTCCAACGTAAAAAGAATTACATCCCAGTTCTTCTATTGTTGTTGCTCCTGTTGCTGCCCTCCTATTCTACCACCACCCCCATACATGTAGAGAGAATTGGCTTTTATAAGGTGCAGCCCGTGGAAACAATTCACACCCAATGAACTCAGAAAAAAGTCAAATACAACAGCAAGGCTGAAACAAGTTGTATAAGATCTTCTGGACAGTCTTCAAATGGATCACGCTTGGGTTCATTCTGATCAATGCATGGATGGAGGAACCACTTCCTTGTTTAGCACAAGATCATTCAGTAAAAGGCGTGCACAAGCGAACTGTAGTTGTGGCCGAAAATAGGCAAATCCGAATTTGACTGTTAAGTACAAATCTGGATATTTTATATAAATTTTCCTCTGAGAACCCCGCATATCTTCTGAACTGTAAGGGATTTAGAAAACAGTTTCCGGGTTAGTAAATTGGCTATATTGGAACAAAAACCTGGGTTCCATATTTTTTTATTTTTCCTTCACCTTAATGGAAATCGAGGCAGAAGTTCGCAATTTGAAACTTATTACAGATTTAGGCAAATTTGTGAATTCCCTTCTAGAGACCCATATGAGTGACCTGGGTGCAATTCAGGTTATGGAAAGGTATTAAAACATTATTTTTTATAATAACCTCTCTCTGTTTCTCTAGAAGCATTCCAAAAGTGTCAAAGCCCCAAATTGGTTGTTTCTGTACTCTACTAGCTTGTAAAGAAACTTGACGATGGAAGCCTGTGAAAATATGAGATTAGTGAAACCGTCATTAGTAAATCATGGAATAATCATCTTTAATCATAGAAAATCTAATAAAACTAATGATAAGAAATCACGAGGCATAGGATGTGATTAGGCAATAAATGACAGAATTATGACGTGAAATGAGTATACTAATGTCGGAATTTAGGTTATAAATGCTGGTTTTGTATGATGGAAAATGGGCATGTTTGAGGCCCAACATCCCCCCATGCCTGAGGGTTTGCATGTCCTCATGCAAACAAATCTCTTGCTCTTTGATAGATTCTTGTGGGACAACATTACTTGGATATTTGAAGGTCGTGGTTCTTGTGGAGCAGCACTTGCTTGAATGTTTGGAGGTGTTGGTTCTTGTGGTGCAAAACTCTTCATACTTAATAGGTGACATTAATTTACTGAGCAATACAAATTGAGGACAAGAAAGGGATGAGTGAAGGAGAGATGAGTGATGGAGATGATGAATGGGGAATTGATACTCTGTCTTCGTAAGACCAATTCCTATAGGAAATTTCCTTTATCATTTCATGGTAGTAATGACTTCATCCTAATGTTTTTCATCATGGAAGGAGAAGAAATCATAGAGGATACTTTATCAATGCACCATAAGGTTTTTTCTTTTAACATGGTCTTGTAATCAGAGTATATGCGGAGTGAATGGAAGGATAATAAAAGGACGATGGCTTATGAAAGATGAAATGCATGGAATGAGAAGTGGTGAATCATTAAGATTCTTTAACCTTCTAATAAATTAGAGAATCATAAGCCAAATTTACCTCAAATTTTACCTTTATCACTGATGTGCCCGATGTTGCAAGATGAAGTGGAGGATGGAATGGATGGACCTCATGTGACCACTGATCCGATCTGCTGAAGGAAGCTAAAGACCTGAAGGATGAACTAAAAAGATGAAGGATGAATTGAAGGTCCCCATCTTCCCCATTCCTGAGTTGTTGTATGTCCCCAAACAATTGAGGAAAGGTGACTGCTGCTACAAATGATAATGGAAATGCTGATACAAAAATCCAAACTGCTGCAAATCTGTATCGAGATCTCAAAACCATATAGTCTTCAACTGCTACACACCCATGTGCAATCTTGCTTATGTGAATAAATGGTGTCGATGTCAAACATAAGCAAGAAACATTGGATTACCGACCATTGAGGAGATCGTTAACCAATGTGAGATATCCCACCTTTGATGTCAATGGGAATCAAGGAACTAGGTGCATTCTACTAGCCATGAATAGATTTGTCGAAGTTCAATGGACTATAGAATTCATCCACCAAGAAACATTGATGTATTTCCTTAGTAGATGACAAGGGTACCTGTCATTAAGGCATGCAGGCTCCCAAGTACCTTATCTAACCCTAACCCTAATCCCAGATAATGTGCTATTGTTGATGGGATAAGACTTGTTGGTAGGTGGGCCTTAAGGAATCCCACATCAACCAACATGAGTAAAAGACATAATGAAATACATGATTTGAAGAAATCATACAAATTTACAAACTTTATTGGGAACATTGCCCGCTAGTTACCTGGTTTTCAAGCAAACTACCTCTCCAATTGTGCCAGACAATTTGGTTTTCACAAAAGGACTTATTTTTTTCTCTTTAATATTTTCACTTATTTATTTACTAACTTCCTACTATAATAGAGGAAATATGTCCTCCTTCGAGTGAAAGATAAATTCCAGTGAAGCCATGTGCGGATTAGGTAAAAGGATACATTCATGCTCAGATTTAACATATAAAATTTACAGTGTACATGAGCATGTGAAACTAGTAGTTGCAAATTATATGATGCTAAGAGAATGTGAAGAAGAGAATGATGCCTTGCTGGAGTACTGGTTTCAAACCAATGCTTGATGTAATCATAGTAGTCTTGGTTCATTTCTTCATTTGGACAATGTTTCATGATCTCTTCGTTGGCCTCTTCAATCTCTGGTTTTAGGGGCTTCTCTCCAATAGATGTTGTGCATAAGTCCTCAGTTTCCTATAAAGTTTGGAAAATGATTATTGGAGGATTTTATCTCTTCACGTAGTTGTGGCTCATGGAAATCAAGTTCTTTGATCACTTCTAGAGAGGTAGAAAGGCTCTTGACTGCTGTCAAGATTTGCTCTTCCTGAGAGGCAGAGGCCCCAGCTGCTGCTAGGATTTGAGATAACTCCTTCAAATTATTAATCATCCTTGAATCATGCTTGATAGTTTAGAAATCCATGTCTCCACACATGGATTAGTACCTGGGGGTTCTTACAACACCCCAAAATTGTTTTTTCATTTAAGAGCTTGAAATTTTTAATCTAAATGAATAAAAACTGATTGCAATAAAACTCACCAAACTTGCACTCATCACTTACTTGGACAACAAGACTTTGGAGTGACACAAACAAAAGTGGATGTGTGGCTCTTCACTCACGTCTTACCATCATCTCCACCCTCTAAGTGCACTAAAACTAAGATCACACAAAAACTTGTGAAAGAAACTATGATATGATCTCTTTAGCACCTCCCAAGCAACGACGCCAAAAATGTTGGTGAAATTATGTGTGTTATAGTTTTCAACATTAAATCATAAATACAGGGCTCGTAAGATTCGAGGCGCAGGCGCAGGGAACGCAGGATCAAAGCATCTAGCCTAAACTAGAGGAAGAAATCGTTTTGTTGTTTAAGTACAGAATGTGGTTCTAGTTTAAAATTAATCAATTAACAAAATAACATGCTCAAGAAACACAGATTTCTATTCCAAAAGAATATCAATCATCATTGAAATAGTCTAACCATTGTTTTAAACTGGATTATGATATCAATCCTATTGATCAGAATGTAAATAAAAGAGAAATAATTGCAAAAAACTAAGGAATATCAATAAAAGAGAAAAGAACACCTATCTAAAAAGAAATCCTATCCTTATAAACAAGAGAGGAACTACTGAAAGATCCCATTCATCTAAAGAAACTCATTACAACTAATCTATGAAAACCTTCAATTTGAAACTCCTAGTCTAGATGAAATAAATCAATCGAAAGGAAATTCAAAATCATGAAACTCATAATAGAGATTCAAAATTAAATGAAAACCAAATCAAACTTCTACTACTCTCGGGTCACACATATCTACTGCTTTGACTTGATAAACAAATTCATTTCTACACTACAGAAATTCAATGTAAAGACTATTTTAACTAAACTCAAAGAATCAAATCTTAAACCAATGCTGTGATAAGAATTAGCTACTGTTGGAAATGAAATCTGCTAGAGTTAACACTATGATAAAGCTATAAAAAAATCATATCTAGGATTAACACTTATAAAATTAGATCTGAAATTAACACTGCAGTAAACTTGGAAAATCTCATTCTAATATATACCAAACCAAGAATCTAATTAACCTTTTTCTTATTGGAAGATATATGTAATCAAAGGGATATGAGATGAATTAATCTTGATAGAACATAACATTGTATAATTAGAAGTATGCAGGGTATACACTTGAGTTTTTCCAAGCCTTATTTTTACCAATTCAAATCCACAACACCATAATATAGATTAAGTACAAAATAAAATAGTTTGGAAATATAAACAATAAGTTTCACTCAATATTCACACTGCAACCCAATTAAATCAATTAAACAAATGTAATTCTAAGATCTACACTAATTATAAGACTTGTTTCCAGAGGTGGTGGATCCTTGCCACTCCTGGAGCAAGTCTAAATTAATTCAATACGACGTTAAATATCAAAACACATTAGCACTTACATAATTTAAATGCAAAATCAAACTTACGTATTAATGGTTTAGAGAAAATACATCAAAGCTTCTATCGTAAATAGAATTATATCCTAGTTCCTCTAATGTTGTTTCTCCTATTGTTGCCCTCCTGTTCTACCACCACCCCCATACATCTAGAGAGAACTGGACTTTATAAGGTGTAGCCCATGGCAACAATTTACACCCAATGAACTCAAAAGAAATAATTCAAATACAAGAGCAAGGCTAAAACAAGTTGTATAAGATCTTTTGGACAATGTTCAAATGGATCACGGTTGGGCTCATTCTGATCAATGCATGGATGGAGGAACCACTTTCTTGTTTAGCATAAGGTCATTCAGCAAAATTCGTGCACAACTGAACAAAAGCTCTGGCCGAAAATAGGCAAATCCGAATTTGATTGTTAAGTACAAATCTGGATATTTTATATAAATTTGCCTCAGAGAACCCCGCATATCTTCCGAACCGTAAGGAATTTTAGAAAATTGTATTAGGGTTAGTAGATTGGTTAGACTAGGACGAAAACCCATGTTCCATATTTTTTTATTTTGCCTTCACCTGCACAAAAATAGAGGTAGAAGTTGGCAGTTTAAAACTTATTGCAGATTTAGGAAATTTTGTGAATTTCCTTCTAGAGACCCACATTAGTGACCTGGGTGCAATCCATGTTATGGAAAGGTATTAAAACATTATTTTTTATAATAACCTCTCTCGGTTTCTCCAGAAGCATGTCGAAAGTGTGAAAGCCCCAAATTGGACATTTTTGTACTCTATTGGCTTGTAAAGTAACTCGGCGATGAAACCCTGTGAAAATATGAGCTTAGCAAAACCATGATTAGTAAATCATGGAATAATCATGTGTAATCATAGAAAATCTAATAAAACTAATGGTAATCAACCACAAGGCATAGGATGTGATTTGGCAATAAATGATGGAATTATGACATGAAAAGAGTATACTGATGTTGGAATTTAGGTTATAAATGACGGTTTTTTATGATAGAAAAATGGGCATATTTGAGGCCCAACACACTTGTTTGCGAGTAATAGACTCGGTTTATGTTTTCCATATTGCGCTAATTGGAGATTGTCGACTGTTTTGTGGAGGGCCCCTACGTCTAATACAGGTTTTTAACCAATTGCACATAGATTTCCTTAATTGCTTTATCATAGATGCTCTCTTTGTTTGAAATGTAGTATGAAGGAATTCACAATTGAATTATTGTCTGCATAAGAAATTTCCTTTGATTTATACCTAGCTTAATTCTATTATTTCATTTGCTTTTTATCTGGTACAGTTTGATCATTTTCCTTGCTTTCTACCTAGTGTAGTTCAACTGTTTCATTTTCATAGTGTAGTTTCTTTTGATTTTATTAGATATATGACTTGTTTGGATGAACTTGAATGAGCAAAAGAGTCACAATCATTTTCTTGAAAATTAAATCGAGACATCATTCATTTACAATCTGATAGAATAGATCTCTTTAGCACATAGTAATTTAGGCTTGGCTGCAACATAAAATTCAGAGATAAAATCCAAAACAGTCTAACAAGAGCAAAGCTTAGAATCACACTTAAACCATCCATACACTCATTCAATAGAAGTTAATTTCTAAGATAAGTAGCTAACAACTTTAAGGCACAATTCTTTAATATAATCAGTAATACCATCTTCATATTAACTCTAAGATTAGACTCTAACAAGAACATAGATATCTTAATGACATCAATTAACTTCTAGCACATATAGTGCACTTATGCTTCATCAGTATACCTACCCTGCTCGATAATTTATGCTGACAATTTAAGGACATTAAATTGGCTAAAAATTTTGGCGCCATTGTTGGGGAAGTACAAATAGAAGTTAAAAAAAATCATTAATTCAAAACATGATATGCGTAGGGATAGAGACTCTAGTGGTAGATTTGTAGGATGAGGAAGAAGTTTAATTCCCACAAATCAACTCATTTCACCTTGATTTCAAAATTCCACACCACCTACTCAAACTCGGATTCCATTTGCATGTCGACAAAGACTTCCTAAAGTCTCAAGATTAGAAATCCAATACAGAACTTCACCTACTTCATGTACTAAAGATGTAATTGAAGAAAATCCTATATCCCAACTACGGGAGTATTTTTCCTATTGTCCAATGGAGAAGAAATTTTGGGAGAAGAATTAGAAGTTCCTAGAGAAGAAGAGGAACACGAAACTTATTTTGAACAACCATTGATAGAAGAACCCTATATTAATTATGAAGAATCTGTCATGGCTAAAGAAGGGGAAGGATAGGTACACAATGTAAATGGTGAATAAAATAGGATTGGAGGAGGTAGAGGTAGAGGTAGAGGAGGAGGTACAGATAGGAATAGAGGATTGGGTAGAGGTAGAGAAAACCAAGATCTTTTTGGATTTCCTATTATCGATTAAGATACAACTCTCACAATGAAGAATATATCACCCTCGATTCTTCCTAATTTCCATGGAAAAGGAAATGAAGACCCAGAGACATTTCTCTACGAATTTGAAGTATTATGCATATCATATGACTATCTGCATGATGCTCAAAAACTAAAATTGTTCCCTGCTACCTTAAAGGATTCAGCATTAAAATGGTTCATGAGTCTAGGACGCATTCTATATGAACATGGGAACAAACGAAAGAGGCTTTCCTAAACAAATATAGAGATTATTGTATGCCTAGTAACCTTAAAGATGAAGTCTTGAAAATGACACAAGAGGAAGATGAGAATCTTGAAGACTTAGTTAAGAGATTTCTCTACAATATTGAAAGAGCAAAAATGGAAAATTTGGATGAGGAAACTCTAAAATCCCTCTTGCTTAAATCTATGAAAGATGAATGGATCGATCTCCTTAACTTAACTGGAAAAGGAGATATTTCACAATTACCATTTGCAAATATTTTTGATTTATGTGTACATATCTCAAGGGGTAAAGCATGAGTTGGAAAGAGTCCTAGAGAGCCTCTCTTATCAAGAATTAATAAATTTGCAGCCTGGATAGTCAGTAGGGAAGAATTAGGAAGTTTTCTTGATACCTTCAAGAAAAATATTTTAGGGAGTCTAAGTGAACAAATAAACACCCTTAAAATACAAAATAAGTAAAAATCTGAAAATGTTGCATTATCTATTTTCTGTCCTAGATGTCGAAAGAAACACACACTAAGAGACTATCCCTTAGATTCAAAGGCTATAGAAACTTGTGTCATATGTGCAGATAATCATGATACTAAGAAATGTACTTCTTTACCAGGTCTCAAGGCTATATTTAATTATGAAGGAATACCAGAACAAGTAGACCCTCTCTACTTTATAGCCAAGAGACCATGGCAAAACTCTCAACCAAATCAACCACAAGGCTTCAGATGACAACAATTTGCTCAGTCTTCACAAAATAATTGGAATCCATCTTGGCAGCCTTAGGCTTAGCCACAATAAAAATCTTGGAATCAAGGATGGAAAAGTGCTTATGGGGCTTATGCTCAATATCAACAATATTCACCATCCTATCTTCCACCACAATTTCTACCCCAATCTAATCAAATTCCCCAAGCTAATCAATTACCTCAAATCGAAGTTCAAAATCAAAACCCACAGCTCTCCCTACCATTTTCGTAAAAACCAAATCAACTACCCGCTCAACCACTTTCGAATCCTAATAATAAAATACCACAACTACCTGTGTACAACAGGGAAGGGAAAAATCCTCAAACTTATGTAATGACTCCACTAGATCTAAATAATGTCCAATTAAGGTCTGGAAGAGTGTTAAAAAGAAAAACCCCTATTGTTATTTAGGAAACGGGACCAAATCTTCAAAAATATAAAAATCAATCTAAAGAAGGAGAGACCTCTCTCCCTCAAAAAGAAAATAATCAAACAAAAAATGTTCCAATAAATACTCCTATCATAGAAAAACCCTTGGTATCAATTAGGCCACCTTTCCTTGAACGATTGAAAATGGATGAAGGAGTAGAAAAAAAAAATACATTGTTTGATTATGATATGTTGGATGAATTAAGAAATGTTTGTATCAAAATTCCTTTGTTACAAGCCATAAAACAAAGCCAATCTTTCCGAAAACAATCAAGGAATTAAGTACTCAAAGATCAGGAAGAAAAATAAAGGACATAAAAAGAATTCAATTAGTCAGAAAAATTACAAACATCATGATGGGGAAAATGACAATTCAAAAATATTTAGACCCAGGAAGCCCCATTGTAAAAATTCACATCAATGGAATTGAAATCGCAAACACACTTATTGATGTAGGAGCAGCCATAAGCATAATGAGTAAACAAGTTATGGACTCACTTAGGCTTCCTAACTTGCAATACACATCAACGCTATTACAATTAGCAGATAGGTTTGTGATCAAAGCTGATGGTGTATTGGAGGATGTTTGTGTATCCTTAGATTCTTGGGAATATCCTATTGATTTCATGGCCTTAACACCCAAGAATAATCTAGGAGGACATCGATTAATCCTAGGAAGACCTTGGTTAGCTATAGTTGATGCTTTCATCAATTGTCGATTAGGTGACATGTTTATTTCAGATGGAAATTCTACAAAGAAATTTACATTATACCCTCCTGCAAGAACAATAATAGAAACAGAAAATGAAGAATGGGTAGATGATGAAGATGATAGACAACCTATTTTTACTACTAAATGAGCAAGAGAGGAAGACCAAATCTTAAATCTATTGGCAGATAATGAATCATTGTCACATTATGACCATAGTCAAAATGAATATCTCTCATCTAGACAAGTATCATTTCTCTTTATGGAAAAATTTGGGAATTATTTAATAGAAATCTTTCCAAGTAGAACTTTGAATGTTAATGAAAACTTGGAAGAACTACAAAAGAATCAATTGGTGGAAATCTTACAGAAACATTCTTTTTCTTTTGCATGGGAATACACTGATATGAGAGAAATTGATCCTAAAACTTGCATACATCATATCTACATTGAAAAAAGTGCAGGACCAGTTAGACAACTGCAACAAAGAATGAACCCAAATCTAAAAGAAATTGTTAAGGAGGAATTTCAAAAGCTATTAAATGTAAATTTCATTTATCCGATATCAGATAGTCAGTGGGTTTCACCCTCAGTAATCGTTCTAAAGAAAAATGGAAAATGGAGAGTATGCATTGATTACAGGGAATTGAATAAAGAAACATTAAAAGACCACTTTCCACTGCCTTTCAGAGATCAAGTCTTAGACACATTAGTAGGGAAAAAAGTATTTTTCATTTTTGGACAGTTTTAATGGATATAATCAGGTTCAGGTAGCACCTGAAGATCAAGATAAAACCACATTCACCTGTCCATGGGGAACTTATGCTTACCAAGCACTTCCCTTTGGATTATGCAATGATCCGACAACATTCCAAAGAGCAGTCCTCGGAATTTTCTCTGATCTTATTCATGATTGTGTGGAAGTATACATGGATTATTTCACAGTTTATGGTGATTCTTTTAATGAAGCACCTGGAAATTTAGAAAAAGTGTTAATAAGATGTAAAGAAACAAATCTTTTGTTAGGTCATGAGAAGTGTTTCATGATGTTTAACGAGGGAATTGTTTTAGGTCACAATATTTCAAGAAATGGAATTAAGGTGGACTCATCTAAATTCGAAGTCATTTCTAAGTTATAAGTGCCAAACTGCCAACGAGATGTTAGAAGTTTTCTCAGTTTTACTGGATACTAAAGAAGATTTATAGAAAAATTCACAAAAATTGCATCTCCTCTCTTTAAACATCTTACCAAGGAATCTAAATTCAAATGGGATTCTGAATGTCAAACTGACTTTGAAACTTTGAAAGAGAGAATAATCAATCACTAATAAACCAATCACTAATGGGAGAATAACCAGATGGATCTTATTGTTACAAGAATTTAATATCACCATTCTAGATAGGCCCAGAAAAAAAACACAATTGCTGACTTTTTATCTAAAATTGAAAATGATAATAATGATCAACCTTTAGAGGATAAATTTCCTGATGAATATATTTTTGTAGTATTTACTATATCACCTTGGTATGCAAATATTGCTAACTATTTAGCTATAGGAAAAATGCCATTTCATTTGTCTCCTAGAGAAAAGAGTAGAATAGTGCACAATAGCACATCTTATTCATGGATAAATGAAGAGTTATACAAAACAGGACCAAATCTCATCATCAGCAGATGTGTTCGAGAGGATGAGATACCAGAGATACTTAAAGCTTGCCATCATGAACCATGTGGAGGAATTTTTTTCGACAAAAGAGCTGCTTATAAAGTCTTACTTTTAGGATATTATTAGCCTTCCATTTTTAGGGATACCAAGGAATATGTTAAAAGATGTGATAGTTGTCAGAGAATGGGCAAACTCATGCTTTCAAACGAAATGCCATTACAACCACAGGTACAAATTAAACCATTTGAAAAGTGCGCACTAGATTTTGTTGGACCAATCGTCCCACCTTCAAAGCAAAAGAGGTATATTCTGGTATGTACTGATCATGTCACTAAATGGGTAGAAGCTAAACCATTTCCTTTTGCTACTAAAAATACTGTAGTTTTGTTTCTTTTTTAGGATATTTTCACTTGTTTTGGTGTTCCAAGAGATATTGCAATAGATTAAGGAACATAATTCACATCCAGATTACTGTAGAAGCTTGTGAAGAAATACATAATCAAACATTGAATGTCTACTCCATACCATCCACAAGTCAATGGACAAGTTGAGTCTACAAATTAGGTGATTGAAGCAATCCTTACCAAGAGTGTACAGTTACACAAGAAGGACTGGGAAGAAAAGCTTTGAGAAGCTTTGTGGGCTTATAGAACTACACGAAGAAGTACTATAGGACATACTCCCTACGAGCTTGTGTATGGGAAGCAAGTCTTACTTCCAATAGAGTTCTAGATCCAGAATTATAAAACATCAATCCAGCTAGATCTTGACCTATTAGAAGCACATAAGCAAAGGATGAAACAACATAATGAGCTTGATGAAATAAGACAAGAAGCCCTCCAGGGAAATAGCCTAGTTCAACAACAGAGATCCAGATGGCATGATAAGTACATTACAGAAAGAAAATTTCATCGAGGAGATTGGGCATTACTCTTTGATTCAAAGTTCAAAAAATTTCAAGGGAAATTCTAAACCCACTAGCTTGGACCTTATGAAGTTGAAAATGTCTTTGACAATGGTGCAGTTAGAATCAAGACTATTGATGAAGAGAAAAATCCTCTTTTAGTAAATGGACATTGACTCAAACTTTATCAAAGGCCATTGACAAAAGAAGAATTTGTCAAAATTTTCCAAGATAATTCAGAATTGAAGATGGTTGAAAAGATTTCTCCTTCTTTTCCACCTTAGAAATTTTACTCAATTTTATGTTTAAAAAAATGATAAATAAATTATGTAGATATATATAGATATAGATATAGATATAGATATAGATATAGATATAGATATATTCAAAAAAAAATAATAATAATAACAAGAGGTATAAACATGAAAACCAACATGTTCGCATGTTTATACAGAATATCTGAAGTGAAAACCAACTCTTGTTGGCACCTTAAATTTTCTTTTCTAAAATAAAGTTCCTTTCTTAATGTTTTTTTCTCAGCTACAGAATCAAAGACATTCAGCAGCCTAGACAAGTTTCTGCAACGAGGACAAGTTTCTATAGCCCTAATAAATTTTTGAAGCCACTTGACAGGAACACTTGGTGATTCGAATTGAAGGATAATTGATAGTGCAAAGTACCTGTAGGAGATATCAAAGAACAATTAAGGTTAGAAAATTTAATCAAAGATATGTGATACTTTAATTTAACAATGTGGATTAATATATTGTATATATGAACTAAGAGGACATAGCATTGCCAAAATAAAACAAAATCATTTCAAACTAAGGGTGAAGCTCACCTATCAAAATTATCATAAACCACAACTTAAAACCTATGCCTTGTCCTTATTCCGAATTGGTTGAAGTAAATCACTGAATCATTATTTTGAATGTGCTCCAATGGTCAAATTCATTCCCATAGCCTTCATTATAATTCAAATGTTCTTCCATTTCTCTGAATTCATATAACTTTTCTATCTCTCTGCCACTAACTGAAACCCTACCAACACCATTTCTTCTGTCAAAATAAGGAGTCCTTGAGACGAAGCATCCTCCATAATAGGTGTTATTGTCCAAACCAAGCGAGCAGGAAATAAATTCTTAGAAGGATATCCTCAACCCTGGGAGTTGTTGTAGAAAAAACAATGGTTATAATTCATAGAGAAATTCAACGGTTTCCACAAGGAAGCGATGAAGACTTTTTCACACTCGTTTTATGGAATGGAGATTGAAATAGGAGACATTAAGTTCACTATAATGAAGTCTTTGATCATGGAAGCTACTGAATTGCCCAGAAGTGGAGATAAATGGTTAAAAAAAAGGGGATTAATGGAGAAGATTGGAGATTCTTCTTGAAAAATCCAAACATGGATACCACAGTCTTCAAGAAAGGTATTCCTAGTACAACCCTTAAGAGTAAATGGAGGAATTTACTTCTTTTACTTTAGAAATTTATTACTTGTGAGGGTTGGTTTGGATACTTGTATTTCTACCACATTAGGATAATGATGCATTTTCTTGAGGAACACTAGATGAATCTTCCTTATTTCCTCTTGCATAGTCTTAAGAAAATGTCCATGAATGTTCAAAAGAACATTCAATTCACAGACAGTGCCATGTATCATCATGGATTGGTAAATATCTTGGTTGAATTACACCTTTAGAGTGTAGGGGATAACTGGGAAAATTTCTTGGTAATAAACCATTTTGAAGAAAAAGCTCCTGAATAGCCCAGTAGTAATAGAACCCTTAGGGAAAAGAAGAGAACAGTGGAAACAATAAAAGAACCCCATTCTCAACAGGAATTATCAGAAGATGAACTGCCCATAGTGGATATTTTGCAGAAAATGAAAAGGGGAAATATGAGAAGGGAGAAAGTTAGCATAAGAACAGAATATTTACCACAAACCGAGACCCTTCCTCAAGAAGAAAAGCCAAAAGCCAAAATAAGGAAATCACAGATATTATAGACCCCAAGACTAAGGAGGAGTACCAGGTTAAACACAATGCAACAAGCCACGGGGGCTTCACTCAGTGAACCTCTGACATATCACGTGCATTCGTGGCATATTAAACAATGCCCTTAATTTGACTACATATTGGAGAATACCCCTAAAATAACATTAGTTAACCCCCCACCAATACTAACCCAATACACCTTACAAATTTAAAAAACCCCTACTTCAACTAGATATTGTAGGTATCCATTTTTTCATTAACAATTTTTGTACCCCTTTATATTTTTTCATTAAGTTTGAGCTCCATTTTTTATACACGCCAATATAAAAACCCTTTGTCCCCTATATATCCCCCAATATATTATGCCATATTTTCCTCAATATATATCCCCCAAAATGAACCCACGTGGTATGGTATTTCTCCCCCAGTGAAGCCCCTGTGCAAGAAGTAGTCTCAGGAGCTACGAGGTATATTAATCTTGAGGAGAATGAGCCAACTGAAAACCCTGGAGGTTCCCAGGAAGGATCACCAAAACTGTCACCAAGAGTGTCATCACCACCCTGCAATTCACCTCCGAAAAGTCCAGTGCACAGTCTAGGTGTCGACATTGTTCAACAAGATATTTATGACTACATAGAGTCATTAGAAAGAAAGGAAGAAGCAACTAAAGAATCAATCCAAAGTCTTGGAGAAGGAAGCAATCAGTTCAATGAGCCACAAGAACCTTCAGAATCCAATGTTTTAAAGCAAGAAAGCTTTGAGATGGAGACATTGAAAGCACAAAATGGGATTCAAATTGAAAAAGGTGAAAACCTTATCCTTCATTTGAGTTTGTGGTACAAAAAGAACAAGAAGCCGAAGAAAGAGAACAGGGCAATGGAAAGAGAAATCATCAACCTAAAATACAAAATCCTCACAAGGAAACCAAGGATGCTAGTGGTTTCCAAAAAGAAGGAAAAAGTGAATCCTGAAAGCGATAATCAGAAGGAACAAGAGAATGACAATGACGAACTGTATGAGGAAATTCAAAACCTCCAGCGTGGGGGAATGTAGAGTCCAAGGACTATCTTACCTTGAAACCCTTTTTGCCTATAGTTCTTCCTTTCTCCCTATACCTATCACCTAAATAATGCAATAGACACAAGGTTTTGTTAAAGGTAAGCACTTAAATGTATTCTTCTTCATATTTGTCTATATACCTTATTGCTTTGTTAAAGTATGCATTTGGCTACGGAATTGGCTTGTTTCTATAGCTAATCTGGATTTCTGTAGCTACCTCCATTGTTAACAGGGTTCAGATGCTCCAGCTAAGCCAAGAAAGATATGGATGGATGAGGAATGATCCCCTCTTGGATTGTTTCCTATTCTTTCGAGCCATTCCTTCAAGAAGATCGCATGATAACACGGTCAACCTCAAAGTCAACTCCAAGATTATCATCGGCACAGAGACAAAGTTTTCTCGAAATCTTATCGATTTTCTTTTCCAAATAGAAAATCTATTATTTAGTGATATATTTTGATTTAATAGGATTGAAATAAATATACATATGATTGAAACTCTCATACTGTTATACATAGAAGTATTATAAATGCAATGGTCCCTCTGTGTTTTGGGTGCGTGCCAATATATGTAAATTTTGAGAACATCTTGTTACACTTGTTTGCGAGTAATAGACTCGGTTTATGTTTTCCATACTGCATTGATTGGAGATTTTCAATTGTTTTGTGGAGGGCCCCTACGTCCAGTACAGGGGTTTAACCAATTTCACATAGATTTCCTTAATTGCTTTATCGTAGATGCTCTATTCTGTGTTCAAATTGTAGTATGATGGAATTCACAATTGAATCGTTGTTTGCATAAGAAATTTCCTTTGCTTCATACCTAGCTTAATTATGTTCTTTCATTTGCTTTTTATCTGGTACAATTTGATCATTTTCCTTTCTTTCTACCTAGTGTAGTTCAACTGCTTCATTTTCATAGCGTAGTTTCTTTCAGTTTATTGGATATATGACTTGTTTGGATGAAGTTGAATGAGTAAAAGAGTCGCAATCATTTTCTTGACAATTAAATCCAGACATCATTCATTTACAATTTAGGCTTAGCTACAGCATAAAATTTAGAGATAAAATTCAAAAAAGTATAACAAGAGCAAAGTTTAGAATCACACTTAAACCTTCCATACACTAATTCAATAGAAGTTAATTTCTAAGATAAGTAGCTAACAACTTTAAGGCACAATTCTTTAATATAATCAGTAATACCATCTTCATATTAACTCTAAGATTAGACTCTAACAAGAACATAGATATCTTAACAACCTCAATTAACTTCTAGCACATATAGTGCACTTGTGCTTCATTAGTATACCTGCCCTAGTCGATAATTTATGCTGACAATTTAAGGAAATTAAATTGGCTAAACATGTATTGTGTTATCCAATGTAAAATGTTACACCACTGATTAAATATATGGATGATTAAATATTATAATGAAGAGATGCACGATCTTGTAATATAACAAATTAATCTAAACATTATATACAAATGCACTAATTGGATTTTAATTTATATGAATATTGTTATAAGATATATGTCGATTTTTCGATGAAGAACAAGTTTTAAAAATTATAATAATTTCACTGTCACAGGTCGATGTTTCCAAAAAGGAAAAAATATCATACAAAAAATTGGTGCGTCTATAACATAAAAATGAACAAGTAAAGCACTATGACAACATATTTTTGCATGGCCGATGCATTTTCTAAAAATGATAGCACTGGAGTGTTTATGTAACAACCATAAGTTAAAATTTCATGTAATAAAGTTAATAAAGGAAAAATAAGACCAAGGTCATGGGAGACTTATTCCAAGTTGAATGTTGGGAAAAACATCCTAGTGGGCATCACTTGTTGTTTATTATGGCTAAGGAAACTGAAAAAGGCTTTGGCAAAGGCTTAGTAAAGGAAAAGTGGCAATTATTGGCATTTATTATGAAAATAGAGAAAATTAGGAGAGAAGGGATATGAAATGTCACAAGTTTCATGTGAGGAGGAAATTGAAGGAAAATAGAGAGAAAATGAAGAAATTAGAGGCATCAATAATAAAAAGGCATCAAGAGTATCAGTTTGGTTGTCAGTTTATTTTTGGAATTGGTTTTAGAGATAAGAAGAGCACTAAGAGGAGGAAACAAGAAAGGAAGCAAAGGAAAGAAAGGACAAACAAACAAAGAATAAAGAAAGCAAAGGACAACAATGATTAAGAAAGGAATAGGTGAATCAAGCAGCTACACCATAATTACTTGCTGGTATCAACTTTCATGCATGATTTTCTTGTTATTTTTTGCATGCATGGTATACGCATGTGTGTATTTGGTTCATATGTTGTCATTGACATGGGTTTTTCCTGGTATGTATGGGTTTCATTCTAGTTCCTTGTCTAGGAGACATCATCACCATCATCACCGCCATCATCCTTATAGGAGGAGTGAGTACTTTCCTGAGGATTTCAAGAAATTCAAGCCCCCTACATTTGATGGAGTGACCTGTAAAATTTCATGGATACTCCATTGGAAATTTCGTCACAACAAATATAATACTATTATATTAAAAACTTTGAGTAAAAAGAGAACTTGTTGAAGGGCCACTATTCTACACTATTACAGTTTATTAAACTTTAAGATCTGTGGATTTAACTATAATTAGTGCACACATGCAAATGGAAATTATGAAAAAATGTAGAGAATGAAAAAATAATCCCACACACACACATAAGACATAAGATATGCTCTCTTGGAAACCCTTTCGGTAGAAAACTCAACTGGAAGGTGAGGTCGCTTCGCTCTCTTTCTTTGTCTAGAAATATTGCTACAAGTACAAAGAAGTAATGCCTATGGCCCGTGGAATGCTACAGTGCACAAATCCCCTTTGTGTGATCTACCTCCTATATCTCCTAGCTATCTTTTCTCAACTATGGAACAAAATGATCTCAAAAGAATGGAATGCCTCTTCTTCCTAGTGGCCTGGTTATAACACAACCCGATAGCCTACTAGTGGTTAATTTTGACTACATCAACTCTTAAATAGTGTTACAAAATAGACTCTTCTAGAGTCTTTTACATCACAAACACATGGATAGCCCCTTTTCCATGAATAATGGGGGCTGACGTGGCATCCTCCCGAATTATAGGTATGAAAATAGGAAGGTCAACTTCTGAGTGGCATAATGTTTACATACAGAATCTGATTGACATGCTTCTTGCATCATTGGAAAGTTCTCTGTGTGTAGAATAGCATGAAAAGGTGCTATGCTAAAGCAGAATTTTTTTACCCCTGAAAATTTCGTTTGATGCCTCAAAATGCCAGTGGAAGGTTTGAGATCATGTTTCGCCAAAATGGGTCCCGATAGTAAAAACAGTCCTGTGAGCTTATATCTCCACTTTTTCCAATCCAAATTCATCAAGACAGATTAAAAACATTATAATTATCCAATTCATATCATGGAGAGATAAAGAAGTCAAAAGATGTAAAGGCATGGTTTCTTGGGATGAAGAAATTCATTAGATTGCATAAATATTCAGACAAGATGAAAACCAAAATAGCTACCTTCATTTTTAAATAGAAAGTAGATATCTGGTGGGAAGATGTTAAGAATACTAGAGGCATTCAAGAGGAAGAATTTATTTTGGATGAGTTCGAGAGACTCTTCAAGAAGAAGTACCAATCTGGGAGATATTACGATGATAGAGCTAAGGAGTTTTGTGAGCTACAGATGGGATCCATGATAGATGATGAGTATACTAGCAGGTTTCGAGAGTTGTTGAGGTATGTGCCTTACCTCAAGGGTAAGAAAGAAAATATTCAAAGGTTCATTAGTGGGTTTCCAGTAGCATATAGATATCGAATTGAGTCTGATGAGCCTCAGTTGCCAGAGGAAGCCACCAAGCAATTGAAGAATTGTTGTGGGAAATCAAAGCGTAAATTTGAACCTAAGCATGATTTGAAGGGGAATGAGAAAGTTAAAGGGAAGTGGCCACCGAATTGGGGGAATACCTTAAGATGTAGGTGAGAAAGAAAATGTTGCTCCTTACAAGAAGCATATTGTAACTGAGAAGGGACATGAACCTCAACCTAAAGAGCAGCATAATAAAGGTGATGGTAGGGGACCATTGCAGTGCTGGATTCGTGGCAAAGATCATCAGAAGAAAGATTACCCAATGTACCAGGGTGGAAAATGTCATATCTACAGTGCACAGGAGGCGCATACATTTGGGGATGTTGGCCATATCATTCCTCTTATTTATGAAGTTGTGGAAAACATGTAGGCAGATCACGAGGAATCCATTATTGAGATGGAAGGTAAGCTCTATGATCGAATTGTTTCTATTTTTATTGACCCTAGATCCAATTATAGTTATGTTAATTGTGACCTAGTGGATAAGTATGGTTTGAGAAAATAAGTGCATGCAAAGTATTGGTTGGTGCAATTGGCTACAGGTACTAAGAAGAGAGTTCATTATTTGGTAAGAGCTTGTGCATTTGCCTACATCGACACATCTAAATGTGCTTCCATTGGGATCATACAGTAGGATTCTAGGTATGGATTGGTTGTATCTTCAGTGGACTAAGGTGGATTTTTATGACAAGGCTATTAAGTGTCTAGATGATTGTTATAGCATCATTTATCACCCTTGCATACTTGATGCTCTGAGTCATGGCCTTGGGAAGCCATTTCCCTTTAGACTCGATCCTTTTACTAAAAAACATTATTTTAAATTCCATACATGACTATGACCTTCAAAAACCGCGTACACATGTGGCTCCATCTATACCCAACCCGCGTATATAATTTGAAATATGAAAAAAAATATAAAATCCCTATTTTATGGGTGGGGTTTACGATTACATTGGAAGCTCACCTACAAGAGCTCGTGGCCTAACTGTATCCCAAATGAAACAACTGTTTTGATGTGGTATAAATACACCTCATTGGAAGGCATAAGGGGAAAAAATAGAGGATATTGCTATTATATCCAATTGGTCCCTAATCAAGAGAGAAACAACACAAACAAGGAAATACAAAATTGTATTCCCTAGTGAAGTTGCCAATTCTGTTACGGGATAAAATACCCTAGGCTCTAGGTTGGAAACCCCAACAAATCGAAGGGGATACACTAATAAGAAGCAAGCGAATAATCAGTCCTAATGTTTAAACTACTGATGTGGGATGAAGAGAGAGTACCCATAGGTCATACATTTGAAGATGTTCCCACAGGGTTTAAACCCTCTGCTTCCTCCAATGATTCAAAACCTACAACACATTCTAGAAAAGCATATATACTAGTAGTAGTTCCAATCATGTTCAAGATATGAATGTTAGATCATATAAGCATATGGATATAAAACATGAGATCATACATAATTAGATCATTACACGAGTTAAAGAATAAAGATCATAACTATCAGGAACAGGAAAAAGCTTCCTTATTTATGTTTGCAAAGAAATATGGAAGAATATAACCTAATTCGACCATGGCTCCAAGCAAAATGTTCCTCCGAATCTGTCCAACCCAACCCTCAACAATCCTCCTTCAAATGCATACACGTAGATGCCATATAAAAGATATGGAAATATCTATAAGGAAACAAGGGTTTCCTATTCCTGGGAGTGTAGGAGGCACAGGGATAAATCATACTTGATAATGGACCAATTGGATATAATATCAATATCCTCTCTCTATTCTTCCCTTGTGCCTTCCCATGAGGTATATTTATACAACCTCAAAACAATTGTTTCAGTTGGGATAAAATTAGGCCACAGGCTCTTGTAGGTGGGCTTCTAGCGTAACCTATAAACCATACCCATAAAATAGGTTTTTTACATATTTTTTATATTTCAAATTATATATGGGGATTGGGTATAGATGGACCCACATGTTTACGTGATTTTTGAAGGGAAGAGTCGCATATGGAATTTAAAATAATGTTTTTTAGTAAAAGGACCAAGTCTGAAGGGAAAGGGATGCCCAAGGCCATGACTCAGAGCATCAAGTATACAAGGGTGATAAATGATGCTATAACACAAAGGGATGTATCTACCACATCTCTTCTCAGAGATAAGCTACAATCACCTGAACTAGTTTATTTCCATTCTATATGTAAGCATATTTTAGTTCTTTGATATTAATGAAATGAAGTTTTAGTTTTGTTGCATCTTTGTGTTTATATTTATATATGTATTCTATTGCGTTCCTAAATAAGTCTGGATCAATGGTATCATAGAGATTTGCTCCTTCTCTGTTTTTATTTGAATGTCCCCAACAAGGTCAGGGTATAAGGAGTTAGGGATCGAACTGATGGATCCTTTGGAAACCTCGACGGCCTCCCATGGAGGAAGAAAATAAAGATGAGGGAACATGATATCCTTTCAAAATATTGCTCGAGGAAGCCCTTGAGTGACAGAGGAATGTGATGATGGATAAATTTTCCCAGATCCTTCAGCGGATACCCAAGGGTGATGAATATTGATCCAACAACCACTTTGGAGGTGCCACTTCCTTTAAGGTACAAGTCAACTTTTACATTCCGATCTTTGAAGGCTAGATAGATGTAGACATCATAGATATATGATTAAACATATTGGAAGGATATTTTTGGGTTCATAACTTTTCCAATCGGAAAAATATTACTTTTGCACTCCTCAAAGCCTCCCCCCGTGTCAAGGACTCATGGGAAACCTACTGTGAATAGAAGGATGAGATGGAACCCTCACTGTTCTTAGCCACACTCACTTGGAATTATTTCTAAGATTTTATAAGGGAAAAATATTACGTTGTTGGGAGTTATGAATATAAATACATAAAATGGACCATGCTACGACAGAGAAGGGACCAAGACGTATGAGAGTTCACAAATATTTTTCATGCCCTTCGCATGAAGTTGGGTATCAAGGATTTTGAGCAGTATTTGGCACTCAAGTACGATGGATTTCCACACAAGTACATCCAATATGACATGGAGTTCCTAAAAATATCCTCACTTGGCATCCCTTATCTATACGGTGTCAAGATTGAGCAAAATTTTAAACAAAAGAAGTGAGAATTTGGATATGAAAATATGAAGCAAGGGAAAGTAGCCCCCAACCTGTAGAATAAAGGACAAAGCCAAGGTGGGGCAACCCTGGAAAACCTGCCAAAGCCATAAGAAAAGAACAACACCTCCAAGACAAAAAAGGACACAAGGAAATGGTGTGAGTTCAATAATAGCCTCACTCACAGCACAAGTGATTGTCGAGCCAAGTAGTTGTTGTTGGCTAAGTTGAAGGCTTCCAAATTAGATGCATGTTCTGACTATGGGTCAACAACCAACAAGGGGAATGACAAAGGGAAGCAGATTATTGATGTAGATCCCAGTGCCACCATTTCCACCACCAAGATCTAGAGGATTGAGCCTAAAGATTTAGAGGAGGGGGAGCATCTATTCCACTCATAGATCTAGGTGAAGGGTTCTCTGATGTAGTTCATTGTCGACACCTCATTTCAATAGAGGTCGTGAAGTAGTTGGGCCTACCAACCACACCACACCCATAGGAATACACTATCAGGGTTCTTCACCAAGGACGATATCCCTGCATCAGCTAGTAGTGTCACCTTCCCTACAACATCAAGCCCTTCACAGATGCAGTACTATGTGATGTTTCTCATCTTGAAGTTTTTGATGTATTATTATGCCAACCATGCTTGTGGAAGCATCATGTTGTGTATGATTCTAGTTCTCATACTTTTATTATTTCTTTCAACAATAAGTTATATAGGATACTAGAGGTAGAACCGTCTACTACCATATATTTGACCTCTATGAATCAATGCAATAAGATCATTTCCCAGACTGCGAAAATTATCTTCCTTATGATTCACCCTCAAGGAAAGTGGAAGATTGTGGCCACATCAATGGCCTCCTAACAGGGATCCTTTGCATGGAAGGAGCAGATGGACAAGGTCATGGAGGAATATAGGGACATCTTCACCTCACCCATAGGGGTACCCCTACATTGTCAGGCCAAGCACTCCATCGATCTAACCCTGGGAATGCCGCTACCCAATGGTCCAATCTATCAACACTCTGTTATGGAGAACGATGAAATCAAGAGGTAGATTCAGGAGATGTTGTAAAAAAGGCATATCAGGCCAAGTTCATCATCCTATGGGAGTTTGATCATGCTGGTAAAGAAGAAGGATGGGACTTGGAGACTCTGTATTGACTATCAGCCATTGAATACGATCACTATTTGGAATAGGTATCCAATCCCACATATTAATGACCTTCTAGACTAGTTCAGGGGGGGAATATTTCAGCAATATTCAATTGAAGTTTGGGATCAACGAGTAGCAATCGAACCCTCTGATGTGTGGAAGATTGCATTCAAATCCAATTAGGTCCTGTTTTAATGGCTAGTCATGCCTTTCAAGTTGATGAATTCCCCCGCAACCTTCTTGAGTTTGATCGATGACATCTTGTGGGCCTTCACCAAATCATTAGTGGTAGTGTATTTGGATGACATACTAATCTTTAGCAAGATATGGGAAGAGCACCTAAACCATATTCGACAAGTCCTCCAAACCCTATGACAACAAAAATTGTGTGCTAATTTGGAGAAATGCACTTTTAGTATGACCTAATATCTAGGGTACATCATTAATGAGAGGGGTGTGCATGTGGACCCAAACAAGATACAAGTTATTTGTGATTGGTGAGCCCCAACCACTCTAATAGAACTCTGCATATTTCTAGGTCTTGCCAATTTCTACCGCAGGTTCATTTTGGGGTTCTCTCATATCACTTGGCCTTTCAATCAAGTTGGCAACGGTGGAGCGAAAGAAAAGTTATTTTCGTATGAATCCCAACAGAAGGTAGTTTCTGAGTTGAATCATCGCCTCTGCTCTGCACCGGTGCTCACATTACCATACTTGTAAAAATGATTTAAGATTGAGATTAATGCCTCTAAATATGTTATTGGTGTAGTTCTCGCTCAACAGGGGCATCCAGTGGCATATCACAAAGAGACACTTTCAGACAAAGTCTCAAAGTATCCCACCTATGACAAAGAGCTGTATTCAATTTTTCAGGCCTATCGATAATGGAAGCATTACATTATGGGGAAGGAAATGGTCATCGACACAAACCACCAACCCCTGAAGTTCATATAGACACAAGAAAATTTGTAGAATGATCACCATCATAAATGGTCCACATACATGTAATAGTTCCATTTGAACATTAATCATAGGAAGGGAAACACCAATAATGTTGCACGTTGCCTCAGCTGATCCTTTGTTATGGCGCTCACTATTGTGCTTGAATCTTATGGACATGAGACTTATTTGGTTGACGAACTAACCTTGGACTCCCACAAATTATTTGTGTTACATCTCTTTCGGTTAGGATTTTGTTTATTTAGGGTTTTCCCTTGTTGTGCAATAATAAAAAGTCCCTTAAGCCTCATTATAACATAGTTCAGAGTCATCTAGCTGCCACATCTCTTCTTAGAGATAAGCTACCATCGCCCAAGCTAGTTTATTTCCATTCTGTATGGAAGCATATTTCAATTCTTTGATATTAATGAAATGAATTTTTATTTTTGTTGCATCTTTGTGTTTTTGTTTGTATCTCTATTCTGTTGCATTCCTGTAAAATTTTCGATCAGTGGTATCATAACGATCTGCTCTTTCTCTTTTTTTCTTTGGATGTCCTCAACAAGGCCAGGGTATATGGAGTTAGGTCTCAAACTGGTGGATCCTTTGTAAGACCAACACAGAAAACCCCAACTAACTCGAGTGTAGGAAGAAAATAAAGATGAGGGAGCAAGAGATCGTTTAAAAATATTGCTCGAGGAATCCCTCTAGCAATAGAAGAACATGATGATCGATAACTTTGTCCAGATAATTCATCTGCTACCCATAGCTGATGCATCTTCATCCAGTAGCCACTTTGGAGGTGCCACTCCCTTTAATGTACATGTAAACTTTGACATTGCCATATTTCAAGGTGAGATATATGCAGACGCCACAGATATATGGACCTAGTTAAATGTTTTGGAAGGATATTTTTCATTTCATAACTTTTCGAATGGGGAAAATATTACTTTTCCACTCCTCGAAGTCACCCCCTATGTCAAGGACTGGTGGGAAACCTACTGTGAATAGAAGGATGAAATGGAACCCTCATTGTTTTCAACCGCACCCACTTGGAATTATTTTTGAGACGTTATCAAGAAACAATATTACCCTATCGTGAACTATGAAGATAAATACATAAAGTGGACCATGATGTGCCAGGGAAGGGACCAAGACGTGCTAAAGTTCACAAATATTTTTCATACCCTTCACACAAAGTTGGGTATGAAGGATTCTAAGCGGCATTTGGTACTTAATTATCGAGACTACCTAAAAAAGTACATCTAGGATGAGATGGAATTCTTAGACATATCCTCTCTTGGTGCCACCTATCGATACCTTGTCAAGATCGAGAAGAAATTTAAACAGAAGAAGTGAGACTTTGCATTTGTGAATCTGAAGCAAGGGAAAGACGCCACGAAACTAGAGAGTAAAGAAAAAATCTAAGGTGGGGTGACCCAAGACAACCCAATGAAGCCACAAGAAAATAACAAAAACCTAGATACAAAGAAGGACATAAACAAATGGTGTGAATTCCATAAGAGCCCCACTCACAACATAAGTGAGCGTCAAGCCAAGCAACACCTACTTACCGAGCTAAAGGATTCTGAATCAGATGCATGTTTGGACTTTGAGTTAGAACCTGACAAGTGGAATGACAAAGGGAAGCATATTATTAATGCATATTCCATTTCCATTGTTGCCACGACCAATATCAAGAAGATTGAGCCTGAAGATCTAGAGGAGGAGGAGCGACTCTTCCAGTAATAGATGTGGGTGAAGGGCTCTCTATTGAAGTTCATTGTTGAAAGTGGAATCCAAAAGAACCTCATTTCAGCAGAGGTCATGAAGTAGTTGGACATATCAACCACACAAAAATTGCAGTTTTAAACCATCAAGTGGCTTTACAAAAGGATGATATCTTTTCCTCAACCAATAGTGTTGCCTTACCTATAGCATCAAACCCTTCATGGATGAGGTACTATCAATTTTTTCTCCTCTTGAAATCTGTGATGTATCATTAGGCCAAACATACTTTTCTAGGCCTCACACTATTATTATTTCTTTGGGGAATCAGTTATACAGGATACTGGAGAAAGCACCTCCTACCACCATCTCTTTGATCTTTGTGAAGCAATGCAGTAAGATCATTTCCTAGACAGGGAAATTTTTCTTCCTTATGATTGTCCCTTAGGGAAAGAAGAAGATTGTGGCCACATCCATGGCCTCCAGATAGGGCTTCTATGCATAGCAACAGTAGATGGACAATGTCATGGAGGAGTACAGGGACATCTTCACCTCACCCACAAGGGTACCCCTACACTGTCAGGTCAAGCACTCCATCGATCCAACCCTGGGAAATTCGCTAACCAATAGGCTAATTTATCGACTCTATTTTCTAGAGAATGATTAAATCAAGAGGAAAATTCAGGGGTTTTTGTAGAAAGTGCATATTAGGTGAATTTCATCACCTAGTGGGAGCTCGGTCGTGTTGGTATAGAATAAGAATGGGACCTGGAGACTTTATTTTGACTATCGGGAACTAAATAAGATCACTATTCAGAATAGGTATCCAATCCAAAATATTTATGACCTTATAAACACTCTCAAGGGGGCTAAATATTTCAGCAAGATTGACTTGAAGTTTTTTTATCATCGAGTACTAATCAAACCCTCCCATTTATGGAAGACTTCCTTCAAATCTAGGGAGGGCCTTTTCGAATGGTTGGTCATGCCTTTCGGGTTGGCGAATGTCCATGCAATCTTCATGAAGCTTATGGATGACATATTTTGGCCCTTAACCAACTCATTTGTGGTAGTTTATTTGGACAACATCCTAAGTTTTAGGTAGATTTGAGAAGAGCACCCCTACCATGTTCGACAAGTCCTCTAAACCTTGCGACAACACAAATTGTGTGCCAATTTAGAGAAATGCACTTTTGGTATGACCCAGGTTCAATATCTAGGGTACATCATTGATTAGTGGGGTGTTCATGTGGACCCAGCCAAGATACAAGTTATTTTGGATTGGCAAGCCCCAACCACTCTAACAGAGCTATGCAGCTTTTTGGGTCTTGCCAATTTCTACCGCAGGTTCATGTTAGGGTTCTCTCCTATCACTTGGCCTTTGAGTCAAGTCACCAATGGTGGAGCAAAAGAAAATTTCTTTTGGTCTGAATCCCAAAAAAATTCATTTGCCGAGTTGAAGCATCATCTCTGCTCTGTACCAATTCTCACATTACTAGACCTGCAACAATCGTTTGAGATTGATATCGATGTCTCTCACTATACTATTGATGCAACTATTACTCAGCAGGGGCATCCAGTGGAATATCATAGTGAGACACTTTCAGACACAGTCCGAAAGTATCTCACCTATGACAAAGAGATGTATTCCATTATCTAGACATGTTGACAATGGAAGAATTACATTACTAAGAAGGAAATGGTCATCCACATAGACCACTGGCCCTTGAAGTCCATACAAACATAAGGAAAGTTGCAGAACGATCGCCAAAAATGGTCCACATACCTACAAGAGTTCCATTTGAACATTAATTACAAGAAGAGTAGCACCAATAATGCTACAGACTGCCTCAACCAACCGTTAGTCATGGAGCTGACCATTATTCTTGACCCTTATGGACACAAGATTTCAAGTGGCCAAATATTTACAAGAGTGATCCATAATTCAACAAAACATAGGAGATTCTCCTAGAAGGAAAGAACTTGATTTTCACCTCGAGGGTGAATTTTTATGCCACCTGGGACGCCTATGTGTTCCTTCAAGCGAGCATGCCAAGACTATTTGGGAGGCGCACTATAGTCGGGTCATTGGACATTTCGGAGTAGAGAATGTAGTGGCAATGCTGTAGAAGTATTTTTATTGGTTGAAACTTCAACACGATGTTGGGAAGTACACGAGATATTACATTTCCTGCACCATTTCCAAATCAGCCATCAAGAAGCAAGGCCTATATACTCCTCTTCCTACTCCTAATTGGCCTTTGGAATCCATCTCCATGGATTACATGTCGAGCCTTCCTTCTAATCTTTCTCTATTTTTCTTTGAATGTCCCCAACGAGGTCAAGGTATAAGGAGTTAGGACTCAGACTCATGGAGCCTTTGCAAGACCAACCCCCCAAACCCCGATTGTGAAAGAAATTAAAGATGAGGGAGTAGGAGATCCTTTTGAAATATTGCTCAAGGAATCCCTCTAGCAATAAAGGAATGCGATGATGGATAAATTTTTCCAGATCCTTCGGAAGCTACCCACAGGTGACGCATCTTCATTTAGCAGCCACTCCCTTTAAGGTACAAGTCAACGTTAACATTTCCATATTTGATGCCCATATAGATGCAGATGATGTAGATAGATTGTTAAATATGTTGGAAGGGTATTTTTTAGTCCATGACTTTCCAATTGGGAATTAGATTAATTTTGCACTCCTTAAAGTTGCCCCCATGTCAAGCATTGGTGGCAAATCTACTGTGAATAGAAGGATGAGATGGAACCCTCATTGTTTTCAGCCACACCCACTTGCAATTCTTTCTGAGACACCATCAAGGAACAATATCACTCTGTGGAGAGCTATGAAGATAAATAAATAAAGTGTACCATGTTGCGACAGGGAAGGAACCAAGATGTGTCGAAGTTCACAAATAGTTTTCATACCCTTTGCATGAAGTTGGGTATCAAGGATTCTGAGAGGCATTTGGTACTTAAGTACTGTGACTATCTTCACAAATACATCTAGGAAGAGATGGAGTTCCTGGACATCTCCTTTCTTGGCTTCGCCTATCGATATGCCTCAAGATTGAGTATAAATTTAAACAGAAGAAGAAATAATTTGGATTTATGAATCCGAATCAAGGGAAAGGCACCTCCAAACCACAAAACAAAGGAAAAATCCAAGGTGGGGTGACCCAAGACAACCCATTGAAGCCGTAAGAAAATGAAAACACCCCAAAGAAAAAGGACACATGGAAATTCTGTGAGTTCCATAAGAGCCCCACTCACAGCACAAGTGAGTGTCGAGAGAAGCACTTGTTGGTGGCTGAGTTGAAGGCTTCTGAATCAGATGCATGCTCTCACTCTGAGCCAAAACTTGGTAAGGGGAATGAAAAAGGGAAGATTATTATGAAGCAGAGCCCAACGCCATTGTTGCCAGCGTGAGGATATAGAACATTGAGCTTGAAGATCCAGAGGGGGGGGAGCGACTCTTCCACTCATAGATGTGGGTGAAGGGTTCTCCGAAGCAGTTCATTTTCAACAATGGAAGTCAAAAGTACCTCATTTTAGAAAAAATTGTGAAGCGGTTAGGCCTACTGACCACACCACACTCATAGTCGTACAAAATTGGGTGGCTTCACCAAGGATGAGATCACAGAGTCAAACAACAGTGTCGTCTTCCCTATAGCATTAAGCCCTTTGCAGATGAGGTAATGTGTGATGTTTCTCCTCTTGAAGTTTGTGATGTATTTTTAGACCAACCAAACCTATGGAAGTGTCATGCTATCTATAAGTCTAGTCCCCACACTATTATTACTTCTTTGGGAAATAAGTTATACATGACATCAGAGGTAGCACCACCTATGCCCATCTCTTTGATCTCTTCGAAGAAATGCAGTAAGATCATTTCCTTGACCAAGAATTTTTTCTTCCTTTAGATTCACCCTCATGGAAAGAAGAAGATTGTGGCCACATCTTATCAAATAATATATGGATGTATCCCATTCTTCTTTGGTAGTATAGTTGTTCCTCTCCTTGAATTTCTCATGTTTAGATGCTTGAAATCATAACTCCCTTTCAGCATTCTCGCAACCTTACCATGGCGTAATTTCATCAACTATAGAAGTATACTCTATCTTCTAAGTTAAATATTTTTTGGATGTATAAAATTTTGTAGGATTTTCTTAGTTGGAACTGAAACTTTTCAATTTTCGATGTGTTTTGGTTATTTCGTAGGCACTGAAAGAATTTGAACAGGGGACCCTTCAATTACTTGCATCCATTGGGAATTTGGATGCCTGAGTTAATGACTCAATTTTTGATTCAAAGAACATTGAAAACCTAATTCTAGGTGAGGTCAAAGAACAATACCTCAATAATTTGTTAAAAGACTCCTACTTCAGTACTTTGGGGTTACTTTGCATCGATGGAAATAGAAAGCTTGTCTGGCAATCAATTTTGAGAAAGGATACTACTACTAAATGGGAGCTCAGTTAATATACCATGTCAATGTTAAACATATATATTTGGTCTTTCAAACCATCTAGATCATATTTCCTTGCTCTTTTGGAGTTTTTGACTACCAAGTAATAGGTGGTTGTGCAGAACATGAACAAGCGCAATAATAGGTGGACAAAATTTTTATGGTTGTTTCTATTGTGACTATCCATACTGTGGTAAGATAAAAGAATAAAGAAAGGTGGGACAAAATGGGTAGCTATAATTGTCCTACCCCACATCTATGTATATAGTCGTCATGCTACAGAATGAATTCTTGGTAAGATTTTAGTTCTCAATATGCAAATATTAACAATTTCTTTTCAGCTTAAGCATGGATCATAATATTTTCGTGATCTAACAACTTTTTCATTTTGGTAGGGCACGAAAGTTTACTTTGCTATATATGTCACTTGTCAAGTAGCACAAAAATATGAAGAGTAAGCCTATTTGAGAAAAATCCAATCAAGATATTTTGAAAGAGATTTTGTGGTTGTACTCTAGGTTGCTTTGAAGAAAATCAGATCTTGTGGTCGAAGATTATTTGCATGATTTATTAGAAATGATTTTGTTTGTTTCCATGTTCAATAGTTAGATAAAAAAAATTGTCTACACCTAAAATGGATCAAGAAGTGTGGAAACTTCCAAATGTACTATTAGTGTGTCTTTTAATCACTCATAAATGAACACTACTTGGAGGCCACATGATTCTTCAGGTCTTTTGTCCCTTTGAAATTTGAAAATTATAAATGTTTGCCTTTGCTTATAAGTTTGAAAACTGTAAATGTTTTTCTTGTGTAGTTGAAATTTTGTATAATGTTATTCATTGTTATGTTCACTATAGCAAGTTAAATGCTCATTATTTACCATTATTAGTGTTTTTGAATATTTGAATGTTGTTGTGTCAAATGATATTACTATCACTGAATTACATTAAATTGGCGACGCTCCACTTAATTTTCAGAAAAATTAGTTTTATTTAGTCGATGTGTCTAGAAATTTCAAATCAGCAAGGACTACCGCTACGACAGTCACCCTTGTTTATTCATTATTTATTCCATACCTTGCTTCTCCGGTACTATGAGTTATTTTTACATTTTATCCTGCAAAGAACTAGCAACAAAGCCCATCACTCAAGTTATATTATTATTTGCAAGAAAGGCCGTCACTTAAGTTATATTCAAGAAAGTCTGTCACTCTATTATATTAACTAAAATGTATAACAGAGAATAATTAAACTAAAATCTTTGCAAACAACTAGCAAGAAATACCATCACTCAAGTTATATTGATTAGACCTTATAATAGAGAAGAGTGAAACTAAAATTTTAATTCTAAAATTATTCATGAATAAATTATTCAAAAGTACATAAGGAAGCTCATGATTTGATATAGGTTTCTTACTTTAACCAAAATTCACAAGTACATAACGAGCTCATGGCCTGATATAGGTTTCTTACTTTAACCAAACTCCTTTGTCTCCACCAATAAATACTTAAACAGGCTTAAGAATGGTGTGAATGGTGGTGTTGTAGTGTCACAGGATCACAATCAAGAATTGAAGCATTTCCTTGACTCCTACTAATCTGAAATGGAGCGGATTAGTAATATTGTGTTGATTCCCCATGAAAATAAAACCCAAGATGCTTATTATTTGCTTAAGGATTCACTATTTTTTCTTAATTAACTGATTCCCATATGTAAATGTTATAAACAATTTAACATAAAACATATGTTGAACAACATCAAAATAACAACAAAGAACATCAAAATACAACACACAACACAGATATTTGATGAGGACTTCATCCCTCCTAGGCTACGTCTCATTGGTCCAGCTTCCAATTCTTGGACCTCTTTATTATGCTCTAAATTACAACAAAAGTGTATTTACAATGCTCAAATTTCCCCGAAACCTTTCTCAATGAGTTTAGAATAGCCAAAATCACTAGAATTGACTCTTCTTGCACCTAATCTGGATAATAATTGAAGTTATGACCTCTCCCAGTTCTTCCAAATTTTCTCAACAAATTCCCCTTTTCCAGCCACTAACCATCAAATTAGTGCCAAATTTGCTAACTGGGTGAATATTTCACCACGCAGCAGGCCATATTATGTGGTCCAAATCCAAAATCAAAATCAGTGAAGTCTGGTGGGCTTAAGGTCTATGAACACGACAGCGATTTTGTGATTTCAATGTGGCAGACCCAAAGGGAGTACTAACTAGAAACGATAAACAAATCGCATTTGGGAACTTATCGCATTTTTGAATCGGTGGATAACCAAGAGTCTTGGATATGCAGGACTTTTGTGTGATTCTGATCTACGTTATCACATCAGAAACCGAACCTGCTGAGGTCTATTCTATAACACCGATATTCTTTCGTGTTGTGATGTGCAATATGTGATTTATCGCATCACAACCCTGATTTGCTGGGGTCAATTCTGTAATTCCTTTCCGTTTACGACTTGCGATTTGCGATATGTGGGGGCTAATGATGACCTACCACTTGGCACCTCATCATTCACTGAAGGGCTTTTCCATGTCATCCAATCCTACCATGTGGACAAGTCAAACATGAACTTTGACTTTCTCTAACTTCTGCATACTAGCTCAGATTTGAGTATCGTTCACACCGTTGGATTAAAAAAGACGAGCTCTTCGATATGAAGCTAATTTTAACAAAATTCTAACACTTTGATTTTTGAGCATAATTTTGAGGACCTAATCACTCCTCCTCACTAGAAGCTTTTGGACCCCAAAATATTATATTCATTTATTAAACAAATGAGGGTATTGTTCCCTCACCTTCCCCTCTTGAATCCATTTGGTCGTTGATGGATTTGTACCTTTGAGACCCACTCGAAGATAATCAACATTTCCCCTGTTTGATGACGTCTTTCTTCTGTCAAGTACGGTGTCTTACTGAAGCTCATCAAGAAATTATGAAGAAAAATATTCAATTGACAGAATATGTACACTTTCTCCTTGATCTTCAATCAAACAAGGCTCATAAAATCTCAAATTTTCAACATTAACAATGAAATAAATTTAGATATATGAAGGAAAATCAAGCTTGAAAGCATTATTACCAATCTTTTCCAGAATTTTAAATGGACCATAACAGATTGGTTTGAGATTTTTTCCTTCACCTTGAAGTTTTTCCTTGCTAATGTAAAGCCAAACTTCATCACCCACTTGAAACTGATGAACCACACGATGCTTATCATGCCTTGACTTATACTTGACTTGACTCTTTTCTAGTTGTTCTTGAACTATTTGGTAAATAAAATGAATTTTCTCAATGAATTTATTTCCTCTGTCTATGTCCTTATGTCCGTCCACAACTACATCTTTCTCAAAGATGAAATCTTAAGGAAATTTAGGAAAATATCCAAGACATGCCTCAAAAGGCAAAGTTAGAGTAGAATAGTGTCTTTCTCAATTGTAAGCATGCTAAATATATGCAATTATTCATACCAAAACTTAGAATGTTTGTTGCAATATCCTCTTAGAAAGTGAATAATTGTCATTTTACCACTTCAGTTTGACCATATGTTTGCAGATGGAACAATGTACTTTTCTTCAACTTGGTGTCCATCAAGTTGCATAAATTTGACCAAAAATTCCCAACAAATCAGGAATCATGATCACTTACAATAGAAGTAGGTAATCCAAAATGAACACACACATTTTGAAAGAAAAGTTGAGTTGTTTGTTCAGCTGGAATTTCTTTTTACAAGCTATTAATATGCACATCTTTTTGAACCTATGCACAATTACGTACAAACAATCATGACCTTTTCTTGATAAAGGAAGACCTCATACAAAATCCATAGAAACACTCTCCCATGGACGTGAAGGCACTAAAAATGGTGTGTGCAATTCTAGTTTCCTATTACTAGTCTTATTGACTACACACAATGAACAACCTCTGATAAGACGTGACACACTTTCAAGCATACAAGGACAGTAAAAATACCTCTGAAGATTTACCACTATTTTACTTACACTAAAATTTCTAGCAATAAGAGAAGTGTGCGCTTCCCTTGTGACATTTACTCTCTCTCCCTGTGGAACACAAGGTTTTCCCAAATGATACCACATATTATCATGTACATGGTAGTATAATTCCTCAACTTTGAATATACCTCTTGAAATTTAGCATCATGTGAATATTTCTCAACATAACTTTTAGGCAAAATAGAATTATTCTTGAGTAAAATGGATACATTAACAACTAGTCTAGAAATCATATGGGTAACTCTGTTATAAATACCTTTCTTGTACCTGATTACCAAGTGTAATTTCTGTAAGAATCCCATCCAATGAAAGTGCCTTCATTGCTGCAATTTTGTTTGAGATTGCAGATATTGCAAAAGTTGATGATCGATGTGAATAATGGTTTCTTTTCCCAAAAAGTAATGCTTCCATTTCTTCACACTTTGAACCAATATGTAAACTTATTTATCATATGTAGGATAGTTAATAACAACACCATTAAAAATATCAGAATGAAATGAAATGGTCTTACCATGCTGTAAAATAATTACACCCATGGTGTAGTCACTTGCATCTGTTTTTATTTCAAATGGTCGTTTCAAATCTGGCAATGCTAAAACTGGGGTTGCACTAATCTTTTGTTTTGAAGCATTGAATTCTTTTTTATGTTTTCCTCCCCACTGGAAGGGAACCTTCACGCTGGTCAAAGCATGTAGTGGATCTTCTATGAAAGAGAAATTGGCAATGAACTTCCTCTAGTAGTGCGCTGCTCCCAGAAAACTCCTTACTTATGTGCCTAATTTGGGTATTGGCCAATTCACAATAACCAAAAATTTAGAGGGATCAATCTTCATCTCACCTCCTTCAACTATGTGGCCCAACTATGCTAAGGAAATTTTCCCGAATTCACATTTAAACATCTTTAGAGTTAACTGTTCTTTTTTCAAGACATCCAACACTTTCCTCACACGCTTGACATGATCTTCTAGTGATTTGCTAAATATCAAAATATCATGTAAATTGACAATTAAAAGCTCATCAAGAAAGGATCTTAAAACATCATTCATAACTCTCATGTATGTAGCTATAGCATTGCAAAGATCAAAAGGCATAACTAGCCACTCAAACAATCCCTGTTTGGTTTTAAAGCTAGTCTTCCAAGTATCTCCCTCGGCTATTCTAGCATGATGATATCCAATTATCAAGTCTAATTTAGTGAAATATTTTGCATTATTCAACTGATCTAGCAAATCATCTATTCTAGGTAGTGGGTATTGATTCTTAATGGTAATTTTATTCAAAGCTCCATAATTTACACACATGCACAAGGTTCCATCTTTCTTGACTACCAAAACAATTGGTGAACGATGTGGTGAAGTAGAGAGACGAATTACACCTTTATCTAAAAATTCCTAGACTTGTTTCTTAGTTTCTAAATATTCCATAATTGACATTCGATTCATACTGATATTTGGGAGTGGACAGTCTTGTTGTAGCTAAATTTCATGCTGAATTCCCATTTTTTGTGGTAATCCCTTTGCATTCTTCAACTGATCTAGTAAATCATCTATTCTAGGAAGTGGCTATCGATTCTTTATGGTAATTTTAATCAAAGCTCGATAATCTCTACACATGTGTCATGTTCCATCTTTATTGGGTACCAAAACAATTGGTGAACCACATGGTGAAGTAGAGGGACAAATTAAACCTTTATCTAACAATTCCTAGACTTGTTTCTTAATTTTTTAAACTTTCTAGAATTGACATTCGATACATACTGATATTTGGGAGTGGAGAGTCTTGTTGTAGCTAAATTTCTTGTTGAATTCCCCTTTTTGGTGGTAATCCCTTTGGTTCTTGAAACACATCTCCATATTGATTGACCACATCATCCAATTCAGCTTCCAGCTTCACGTCACAACCTACAAAGGATTCATGGTCCGTGTCATTATTTTCTTGATCATAAGGAGCACGAGATTCTTTCTAGAATTGACCAATCACTTCATTTTCCCTGCTCTTGCTAAAGATATATTAAGATTTCTACTATGGGCTCTCACAATATACTCCACTCCATCTTTGGAAAAATGATATTTTTTATCAAATCTATGGAAAATGAATTTCTGGTCATACAGATACGGGCTTCCCAACACAATTCCAGAAATATCCAGGGGCACTACATCTAATTCGACTTCATCAATGAAATTGAAAGTAATGGAAAACTTGAAAACGCATTTCCTTGTGACTTAAAGATTTGCATCCTTGGTTATCCAACCCAATGGATGCGGTTTATGATGAGGCACGGTTTCCAGATTCAACTTCCTGGCCAAGTCTGTAGAAATTAAATTTGCCCGGGATCCACTATCAAACAGCGTATCAGTATTGGTGTGTTTGGAAATAACTCTGATATGGAACAACTCAATTTTGTTTTCTTCATTTGAAGAATTGTTGGAGTTATTTGATGTGTTGGTTCTTTCCATGGCTTCCACTTTGATTGTTTTTTCCACACCCTTTCCTCTAGTGACTGTGGCTGCAATCTTTGTTTCATCACATGAGTCAAAAACAAAATTGTTGTACAGCAACATTTGTCTTTTGTTTCCATTTATTGTTAAATTTCTTAGGTCTTAATTCAGGATGAAGCTTCCATCAATGTGCTTTATCATGGCCCTCTTTGGAACAATTCTTCTTCATGAGTTTCTCCCCTTCTTTCTTAGTAAAAGCATTTTTTTTCTACTTTCCTTTAGATATCTTTCCTTTCTCACCACTCTAGAATGAATTCATCTTACCTTCTTCTTGTACATTTTCCCCTCTTGATTCGAGAAGTGTAGCTTGAACACAAACCTCATCAAGATTCGTGGGATTAAACATAAGAATGGTGTGTTGAAGATAGCTATCCAAACCTACTATGTATTTCAGCAAAGTATCTTGTGACTGCAAGTCTCCTCCTAGCATAAGAGTGTAGAAATTTACAGGGTAAGTTCCTCAAATAGAACACCAAAGGACACCGCTCACAAATAGATCATAGATCAATACACCAGTATTCTTGACATGGTTAAAACCCTCAAAGAGGGAAACAGTCCAAAGCTTGAGCCAACGCAGCCACTTCAAGCAATTTATTAATAAAATAATGAAAATTTACATAAGCTTCTCTCATGAATGGTTACCCTACAAATGACCCTCAATTCTCTTCAAATAGAGATCATGGACCAATCGAGTGTTAAGCCACAAATCAAGTGTCAGTAATGCCGAGGATAGAATGAACCGTCGGATCAGTACATATTGTGACCATCAGATTGTAAGTGACAAAAGTACATAGTAAAGAAACACACTTTACCTAACTCTACACTAGACCAAGTTATACTTAACTGTTTCTTATGTGTCGGAATATCCTAACATCCCCCTTTAAGAACAACTTGGGATAGGATTGAAGGATGTACAAATATGACACAATAGGATAAGGAAGGAGGCATTAGAGCTTATCCCCCCTAGTGACAACTTCCTGAACTCCAACCATAAATCAAAGTTTAGTAAACTTCACCTCTGTGAGAGCCTTTGTAAATATGTCTGCAACTTGATCATCCGTTGAACAATATTGCACTTCAAGAACATGGTCATGAATGAGCTTTCTGATGAAGTGCATGTGCAATTCAATGTGTTTGCTACACTGATACGGGATTGGATATTTGCATATTTGAATGGCACTTTGATTATCACAACAAAGTGTAGTCAGATGTTTTTGCTGAAAGCCAAACTCTGATAGGATCTGACAAAGCCACAGGGCTTCCTTACTAGCTTCTAGGACACCACGATACTCTGCTTCTGCTGAAGAAAGAGAAATGGCACTTTGTTTCTTGCAAGACCATGTAATAGGTCCTAAACCAAGAGTGAACACATAACCTGCAGTAGACTTTCGATCATCACGGTCACCAGCCCAATCAGAATCAGTGAAACCAACCAATAAAGAAGATGCTTCTGCACTATAATGAATCCCAAACTGAATTGTACCTTGAACATAATGAAGTATTCTTTTAGCTACTTTCTAATGAATTTCATGTGGGTCTTGCATAAACAGAGCAATAAGGCCAACAACAAAGGAAATGTCAAGACGAGTATGGGTCAGATACAAAATTTTTCCTATAAGTTGACGTTATAAGGTAGCATCAACCTCAGGGGAAGTACAAGTGACTTAAATTTTGGCTCCAGACCGAAAGGGAGAAGGGGCTAGCTTACAGTCTTCCATGTGAAAATTGCGTAGAATATCATAGGCATACTTGGACTAGGAAAGGGAAATACCTTCCTTGGATTTCAAGACTTGAAGACCAAGAAAATAATGCAAGTGTCCTAAGTCTGTCATTTCAAACTTAGTTGGAATTCACATGGTTTATAAGGTTCGGATCAATACCAGTAAGGATAAGATCATCAACATAAAGAACAAGAATGATAAGGGACTTGCCCACTTTCTTGGTGTAGACAGTATTGTCAAAATGACACATAGAAAAGCCAGTTTCTGAAAGAAAGCTATCCATTTTGGCATACCAAGCCCAAGGGGCTTGCTTGAGACCATAAAGGGATTTCTTTAGCTGACATACAAGGTTGGAGTCTATTTGTATAAAGCCAATAGTTTGTTCCATATAGATTTCTTCATGCAAGTCCCCATGCAAGAAGGCAGATTCAACATCCATCTGATGGACTTCCCATTTGAAAGAGGCAACAAGGGAAAGAACAAGGTGATAGAGTTCATTTTGGAAATAGGGGAGAAGGTTTCAGTATAGTCAATTCCTTATACTTGTGAAAAACCCTTAGCAACAAGACGAGCTTTATGTTTATCAACTTTTCCATCTGGTCCATACTTAGTTCTGTAAACCCATTTGCATCTAACAAGTTTTCATCCCTTTGGTAGAGGAACAAGATCCCATGTATCATTTGCCAATAATGAACGATATTCTTCATTAATAGCTGCGTCCCAATCTGGATGGCTTGAAGCTTCTACAAAGGTGTTAGGATCATAATTCGTTGAATCTTGAGCCAGTAAAGAAGAGGCTCTATCGAGCTGAGAATGTGTACGTCATTGATCTGTAGGATTACCGACAAGAGCGCTTGCTGCATCCCGAGTAGCACGGACCCATTTTGGAAGTTGAGGAGCTGAAGGAGGATCCTGAGAAGGTGGGGGAGGATTTTCATCCTCACTGTCATCATCTGAAGAAGAAATATTTTTAGAAGTAGAAGGGATAGAGAGAGGTAGCACATCCGCCGACTAGGCTATAAGCCGATATATTTTCAGCAAACTTTACATCTCTTCTAATGATAACATTTTTGGACTTAAGTGGAATAAGTCTATATCCTTTGAAATCTTCAGAATATCCAACAAAAATACATTTTTCACTCTCAGGTTCTAAAGATTTATGTTTCTTTTCTGCAATATGGGCCCATGCTTCACTTCCACAAACATGAAAGTGACTTACATCTAGTTTAATTGAGCTCCATGCTTCTTCTAGAGTGATATTCTTTAAATCATTAGTAGGAGTTTGATTTACTATGTAATTTGCACAGTTAATTGCTTCTGCCCAAAAATTAAGACTAAGTCCTTTAGATTGAAGCATACAATTAGCCATTTCCTTTAAGGTATGATTCTTCCTTTTAGCTACACCATTTTGTTGTGGAGTATATGGAATAATATGTTGCATTTGAATTCCATTCTTAGTGAAAAATTTGATGAATTTTTGTTAACATATTCTCCGACATTATCAGATCTTAACCTAAGAATTTGATGTCCATATTGTTTTCAACAAAGGCCAAGAACATGTTAAATACTTCACTCTTGCATTTTAAGAAGTATACCCAAGTGCGTCTGGAGAAATCATCAATGAAAGTTAAGAAATACTTGTAGCTAGAGAATGAAACAACTGGAAGTGCACCACATAAATCAATATGCACAAGCTGTAAAGGGACTAAGGCAGGCCAAGAGGCACATTTTTCAAAACTATCTTGATGATGTTTTCCGAGTACACATCTGAAACAAAAACCATCTCTGCAAGATACCAATGGAAGACCTATCACCATATCTTCTTTACGTAGATTCTGAAGGGAGTGATAGTTTAAGTGAGAAAATTTCTCATGCCAAAGATTGCTCACGTCATCATTATGAGCAACAAATACCGAGGGAAGATTTGATGGCCCAAAGTTGTTAAACTTATAAAACCTTGTAGAATCATCAGCAATGCTGGTAGCTAAAATATGTCTAGGATCTCTTAGGTCCTTAATTACAACATTGTGAGGTGAAAATTCAACGATTTTACCTTCACCTAAATGAGTTATCCAATATACAGATAGAAGGTTGCAGGATAAGGTTGGAACACATAATACATCAATAAATTGACCATTGTCTATATGAAAAGTTCTAGTCCCTACAACACTAAGAGATATATCATCACCAACATATATATTTTTGGTGTTACAATCATTTAAAGAAGAAAACATATCTTTGTTTTTGGCCATCTGATAAGAAGCTACAGAATCAATGAACCACTCATGAGAATGAGAAGAAGAAGATATGTTTAGTGCATATCCAGACCGAGATGCTTGAAAACCACATGCAAAAAGTGTTATTCTTGAAGATGAAGTTGAAGTTGAAGAGTGCTCAAAATGGATGTTATGCTTCTTCATTGTTGCTTCCAAGGCTTCCATCTTCTTAAAGCATTTGGATTCTAAGTGGCCATCTCAATTACAAAAGTTGCAATGTCTATCAATCTTCTTCCCTTTGTTTTTATTTTCTTTATCATTTTGTTGAAATGATTTTTCATTTTTAAACTGAAATTTCTTAGGACCCTTGTTTGGTTTAGGACCATTCTTTTTAGGATACGACTTCTTAGGATTCTTTGAATTTGGTTGCTACTGGGTGGCTAAGGTTTTCTTAGAAGAGTTTCCAAGATTAAGAAGACCAATATGTAAGAGTTTTTCTTGTTCTCTTATTAAAGAATCACAAAAGGCATCAAAGGAAGGGGACTTGTAGTCTTGTCCTTGAAAAATGAAGGCTTCTCTTGTAGAATGGAAGATGGAAACAAACACAGAGTAGGCTAGTCCCAACTTAGTAAACATGGAATAGATAAGGCTACCATCTTCTTTCTTAACCTTAACACCTTCCTAGAGAAGTCTAAGGGTCTTGGACTTAGACAAAAAACCTTCAATGGAAGAAAAATTATTGGGGTCCAACGTAAGCAACTCATTTTCAATTTGATGGGCTCTAATTTCATTTGTAATTCCAAAAAATTTAGTGAGTTGTTTTATTGCTTCGTTATGGGTATCACGTTATGCAATATGGAATCTAAGGTTCGGAGAAATAGACATACCTATCAACCCATGTGCTTGATCTTGCCTATTTCTCCATTTTGGTTGCCTTATCTTCATCTTTAGGTTTGGTTTCTTGGCCTGAGGCTATTATGTAAATACCCTTACTTCTAAGTAAATCTACAATCTAGGACCACCATTAGAAGTAGTTGGTGTTGTCGATAATAACTTGGCATGGACTTTCCATTTTAACAAAAACTGAAGCTATAGATTCTGAAAATAAGTGTTCCAATGGAAAAATATCAAAAAAATAGAATGATTAAAAAAAATGGCCCTAAAATGGCTTCTGGATGAAGAAGTTATGGCTTTTTGAATAAACATTGTTGAAGATGCCGACAAAGCGCGTGAATGTGTGGAAATGAATGATAATGTTATATTTAAAAAAAATCTGTTAAAATTGGCAACCAGGGAAAAAATTCATGTGGGTCATCTTATTTATGGCTGATAATATTTTTATTAGATTCCTCTCGTCAAGAGGTGTAGGATTGATATAAAGATCATCCGATTCCGATAAGTATTCATGGAGATATGAATTTATTTTGATTATGGAATTATTATCAAGCCGACCTACAACTCATGTAGGCTTGAAAGCCCAACAGCCGCATCTATTCAAACACCAACGTTGTGTATAAATATAAGAGGACTTTTCCTCATTTTCTCACACACTTTTCATCACATCTCTCTCTCTACTATGCAGAAATCAGTCTCTTCTCTACTGCGCAAAAATGGGTCTCTCTCTCACACATGTGAAGCCGGAAGCTTTTGTACCTAAAGCTGCAGCTACAGATCCAAATATTGACATGCGTGTCCTAGAAGATCAACTCTTTGGAAAAATGTTGTAGGTTCATCTGAACCTCCTCTGAAAGTCGCAACTTTTGGTGGTGGAATGAAGTCAATCCGACGAACGGTTTGCAAGATATCGACTGCCCTAGTTTGAAGCCGGAAACTGCTGAAACTGAAGCTACAACTACAGAAGTAAAGATTGACCTACGTGGCCTAGAAGATCTCCTCATATGAACTGTGTTGTAGGTTCATCTGAACCTCCTCTGGAAGCCGAAACTTTTGGTGGTGGAATGAAGTCAATCCGACGGTCGATTTGTGAGATATCGTCTGCCCTAGTTTGATAATAAAGTCGCTAATGTTGATGTTGCTGATCTAGGGTTTGCTACTGCTGATATGAATCAGATTCATTGTACTATTTCTCTCTACTGAATTATTGAAGATAAAAGAAGATTTGATCAAAGGGTTTCCCCACACATTGTGGGTTTGTCCCTGGCTAGCCGCCGCATCTTGTGTCTCTTGTCTTGGCTTGTTTTCTGTCTATCATTTAATGTTCTATCTGCACTTTACTTTATGTGCATGTGATTGCTAATTGGTGGAATATAATAAGAAAAAGAAGTAAATTGATATAAGCATAGAACATACCATAAATTAACATGGTATTAGAGCTGAGGTGAAGACAAAGCCCGAGCAAGAGCAAGAGCAATCACCGAAGAGAAGATTGGCAAGGCTATCCTAAAAGAACTATGGGGTCATCAACACTCTCCCCTGCCGAAGACAAGCTCCATGAGAAAGCTGACTATCACGGATGGAAGATGTCTATCGATCTAACCTTAGAAGATTAAGGAGTGTTGGACCATGTGAGAGCCAATGTTGTTGAGCCTCCATTAAATGCACCCACTGCTGCTAGGAACAAATGGAAAACTGGCGAAGTCATAACAAAGAAGATCATCTGGGACTCTATCGACAAGCGCTTGGTGGCCTACATCTCCGAATTGAACACCTCTAAGGAAATCTACGATAGACTAGTGAGTTTATTTAAAGTTAATGATGCAAATCAAGTTTTATTTTCTTAGAAATAAGTTGTAGGAAATTAAGAAGGGTAAAGATGAGAGTATGCAAGCATACTTCTTAAGGATGACCGATATCAGGAACGATTTCCTATCTATTGGGGAAACTATTACTGATAGGGAAATGGCACTCATGACTCTTGGAGGATTACCATCCGAATGGTACGTGTTCAGGACTACTCTTCTAAACAATAATGCAATTCCTAGTTTTGAGGAATTAATGGCTAGATGCATTCAAGAAGAAACAAGGGTAGAAGAGCAAGAAATGCCCATGCCTAAAGGTCCTCCTGCTGCCTTTTCTTCTCATGCTAAGAAAAGAAATAATTCCGGGACTAAATTAAAAAAAGGCTGGACCTAAGGGTGGAAGAAAAGGACAATGCTACATTTGCAATAAATCAGTTCACTATGCAAGGGAGTGCCCTGATAGAAAGGACTCACACTGGGACAATGATCAAAATCCTTCTCATGGAAATCAAAGGAATGGAAAATTCAATAGCAAAGGTAAAAGGAGTGCTGAAAATCAAGGAAGAGGACAACCATTCAAGAAGGCTAGAAATTCCAGGTATGAATCCAACATTGTTGAAAATATGTAGGATGAATATTATCTACCAGCTGCTCTATCTACCTCTGCTCCCTCGGACTCAATGGGAATTTGGCTCATTGATAGTGGTGCCTCAAGGCACTTCACTGGTTACAAAGAAGTTCTCCATAATCTGATAGAGAAAGAAACTAACCTAGAAATTGTCATTGGAGATAATATGAAATATCCCGTGAAAGGTGTAGGCAATGTCTCTCTCAAATTGAATCAAGGTAATACGACCCACTTACAGGATGTATTATATGTACCTGACCTCAAAAAGAACCTGGTGTCCATCTCGGCAATAGAAGACAAAGGCTACAAGGTAACCTTCAGCGATGGCAATTTATGTATATGGAAAAATAATGTTAAAGATGCCTTCACTCTTGGGTTTCGAGTTGATTCATTATATCAGGTCGGTGGAAGTCCGCTAGGTGTCATGTCTTGTGACACATCTCTTCAATGCAAACCTTGGCATCAGAGGTTTGCCCACCTTCATTATAAATCTCTACCCGATGTAAGACAAATGGTGACAGGGATGCCCGAATTCCAAGTAGAGAAAGAAGGTGTATGTCCGGGATGTGCTGAAGGAAAGCTCAAAAGAGGACCATTCCCCTCTAGACCAAGCAAGACCTCTGATATATTATAGTTGGTTCACTCAGACATATCTGAGGCTGGCATTAAGAGGGAGACTACTACACCATATACTCTTGAGAAAAATGGTGTGGCGGAAAGGAAGAACCGTACGATTGTGGAAGCTATCTGTGCCATGCTCCATGATCAAATATTTCCGCAGATTCTATGGGAAGATGATGTAACAATGCTCGATGAGGAGGAACCCATGGATACTATTGATCCACCTGAGCCTTCCTCTTCTAGGAAGAGGCTCTCTTGGCTTAGGGGGATACTCGATAATGCTGAAGGACACATTGCGCCCCGAGGAACCCTCCATGAACGTAAGAAACCCAACAGGTATCAGAGATACCTGACCATCATGAGCATGATCATACAAAATGAGCCTTCATCATTCTCAGATACTGTCAAGCATCAAGTATGGAAGGATGCTATGATCGAAGAGTATGAGTCTATTATGAATAATGATGTTTGGGAAGTAGTTCCTAGAGCCCAGGACAAGAAAATTATCACTTCTAAATGGCTTTACAAGATAAAACATGCAACATATGGAAGTACGGAAAAATATAAGGCTCATTTTGTCGTTCGCGGCTTCTCCCAGAAGGAAGGTATAGACTATGACAAGATATTTTCCCCTGTTACCAGATATACCACCATCCGCTCGATCATAGCCCTTGCGGCTTCATAAGGATGGAACCTACATCAGATGGATGTCATGACCGCGTTCTTGCATGGTTCGATCAAAGAATAGGTCTACGTAGAGCAACCCAAAGGATTTGAGATTTATGATCGAAAATCTCATGTATGCAGGTTGAAGAAGGCTCTCTATGGGTTGAAGCAAGCACCCTGAGCATGGTATGAGAGGATTGACAGCTACTTGATGAAGCCGGGATTCACTAGGAGTGAAGCCAATCCTAACCTTTACTTTAAGGTTGAAGATGACAAGCCTCTCATACTGGTGCTGTATGTGGATGACCTCTTTCTAACAGGTGCAGAGTCCCCTCTCATTCACGAATGTAAGAGGGAGTTAGTTTCTGAATTTGAAATGAATGACCTAAGATTAATGCACTATTTCTTTGGACTTGAATTATGGCAGAAGCCAGGGGAAATTTTCCTATCTCAAGGAAAATATGTGGTGAAGATATTGGAAAGATTTGGTATGGTAGACTGCAAGCCTGTAACTACCCCGATGGAGCTTGACTTCAAGAAGTTAAGCGGTAGTGCTGCTGGATCGATTATACGAAATGCTACCGAGTATCGACAACTCGTCGAAACATTAATGTTCTTAGTGAACTCCCATCCAGATATATGCTTCGTAGTCAACACGTTGAGTCAGCATATGGTTGAACCTCACCACATACATTGGATTGGTGCCAATAACATGTTAAGATATCTTCGTGGCACAATTACATATGGGTTAAGATACACTGCCGAAGATGTGAGACTACTTCGATACACTGATGCTGATTGGGCAGGAAATGTGGAGGATCGTAAGAGCACTTCTGGGTGTTGTTTCTCCTTGGGATCTGCTTCGATGTACTGGATGAGCAGGAAGCAGAAGTTGGTGGCTTTGAGCACTGTCGAAGCAGAGTATATTGCTGCTAGCATGGCCTCCTGTGAGGCAATCCGGTTGCGAAAGCTCTTCAGTGAGATGTTTAGATTTACATTGGATACCACCATGATCATATGTGACAACCAGAGTGGGATTCGTTTATCATAAAATCTCGTATTTCATGATCGCTCCAAGCATATCGATATCATGTATCACTATATTCGAGATATGGTGCAGCGGGGAGATATAAGGCTCCAACATATCGGTACAAATGAACAGGTCCCCAACATTCTGAAAAAACCCCTAGGAAAGGTCAAATTTTTTACTTTCTAATAACGACTTGGTGTCATTCAAAGACCCTTCGATGAGGGTCCTGTATGATGTATTGAGCTCTGGGAGCTCCGGGGTGTGTGGGGTACTTCTTGGAGCAACATACGATCACAGGGTGATTCACCATCCCCTTGTGGTATACATGTACACCCCATGGCGACTACGTAGCAGGATGATTAGTTCTCCTGTGAGGCCTGGATGATGTGTTCTCCATGGAGACTATGTAGCAGGATGATTAGTTCTCCTGTGAGGACAAGATTTATTAAGTTCTCCTGTCAAGGCATCCTACCCATGTAGTCTGGGAGTCATGGGAAGTACCTCTCATCTGATCAATGAGAAGGGAAATGAGGATAGGGAGCATAGTAGTACCAATGGACGCATTGCTATATCTACCATACTCCCTATGCTAGGATGGCCTTCATTGATTTGGGACCAAAGGTACATACTCTGATACTGACTTCAGGTCAGTGAAGGATTAGTTTGGGACCAGTGGTAGGATTTGTATCCACTATGATGTTGACTTTGAGTCGGTTGAGACTGGTCTGTGACTAGTGGTACATACTCTGAGACTGACTTCAGGTCAGTGAAGGACTAGTCTGGGACCAGTGGTAGGAGTTGTACCCACTATGACGCTGACTTCGGGTCGGTTGAGACTAGTCTGGGACCAGTGGTATATACTCTGAGACTGACTTCAGGTCAGTGAAGGACTGATCTGGGACCAGTGGTAGGAGTGGTACATACTATGACGCTGACTTTGGCTCGGTTGAGACTGGTCTAGGACCAATGGTACGCACTCTGAGACTAACTTTGAGTCAGTGGAGGATGATACTGGTCTGGGACCAATGGTAGGAGTTATACCCACTATGACACTAACTTCGGGTCGGTTAAGACTAGTCTGGGACCAGTGGTACATACTCTGAGACTGACTTTAAGTCAGTATGATACATCCTCGATCATTTCTTTCTCTTCATAATTCGGACAAAGCATAATAGATCAGAACAAAACAGAGCAGAGTAGAGAAGATCAGAACAGGGCATAACAAAACAGAGAAGTGTCGATAGGATAGAGCAGAGCAGAGCAAGGGTCAAGCTGTACAGGGCAGTGCCTTTGATGGATGAATAGTAGCGACCGACAGACAGATTGCAGATGGAGTTCTCCCTAGTTGAGAGGGAGTGTTAAAATTGGCAACTAGGGCCAAACTCCATGTGGGTCATCTTATTCATGGCTAATAATATTTTTATTAAATTCCTCTCATCGAGAGGTGTAGGATTGATCTAAAGATCCTCCGATTTCGATAAGTATTTATGGAGATATGAATTTATTTTGATTATGGAATAATTATCAAGCTAACCTACAACTCATGTAGGCTTAGAAGCCCAACAGTCGCATCTATTCAATCATCAACAGTTGTGTATAAATACAGGAGGTCTTTTCCTCATTTGGACACACTCATCTCTCTCTCTCTCTCTCTCTCTCTCTCTCTCTCTCCTGTGCAGAAAAGAGGCTCTTCTCTACTGCGCAGAAAAGAGACTCTCTCTCACACATGTGGAAGGAAGGACGCAGTTTTAGGACAACAACTACAGAACCTAAGTTTGACCAGCGTTGTCCAGAAGACTCCCTCGTCAGAACTGCGTTGTAGGTCCATCTGGATCTCCTCTGAAGGTCGCATTTTGGGTAGTGGAATCAAGCCGATCCGACGGTCGGTTTGCAAGATATTGTTTGCCCTAGTTTGGGATTGATCTAGGGTTTGTTGCTACTGATGTAAATCAAATTTATGTACTATTTCTCTTTGCTGGATTATTGAAGATATAGGAAGATTTGATCAAAGGGTTTCCCCACATTGGGTTTTGTCCCTAGCTAGCCGCCACATCTTGTGTCCCTTGTCTTGGCTTTTTTTTTTTTCTCTGTCGATCATTTAATGTTCTATCTGCGCTTTACTTTATGTACATGTGATTGCTAATCTGTGGATAATAATAAGAAACATAAGTAAATTGGATTTCAGAGATCTGTGGTTTGTGCTTTTTGAATCTTTGATCGGAGAATCCACAGTAAGAGAATTTTTATACCAACGTTTCGAATCCCAAATGGGATCCATCATCAGGGTAAAGAGAAAGATGATAAAGATGATAAAAGGAGAGCCAGAAGGAGGAGATAAATACTCAAGAGGGAAAAGAATATTGAAGGAACAACACAGTAAATTGTTATAAGCATAGAACATACCATAAATTAACAATAGAATTGTCGAAGTCGAACCACAACAAACCCCATACACTACCAAAAGTGTCAGCATGAGAGACCACAATATTTTCCAATAGACAAACTGAAAACCAAAAATTCCATTCACACTTCCCTCACATGCTGAGAGAGAACGCAAACAATGGATTACCCCTAACACGAATGCATGCACCAAAGAACCCCATGCGAACAATTCAAGTAGCATTATAATGAAGCGGGATGAGGGTGCAGTCTCACCACCCTACACCTAGAGAACATCCTTTCGATACCCTGGAGGCACACGACTGCATTTATAACAAGTTAACAAGTTGTAGGCCTCCCAACACCTACCTTCAACATGTCATATCAAATTGAAGACAACTGGAACAAGCTCACTTCACAAGGAAGTACCATTATCGCATGAGAAAACACCCCATCAGTGATTATAAAATCCTTTATTATTCCCCATTTCATTGAACTATTATTTCTTTATTATTCCCCATTTCATTGCATTATTTTTTAGTGATTTTTTTCTTTATCCTCTTTTTTTTTTTTAATCTAATTTTAAATTTCCTTAAAATACTCTCTTTTTCTAAATTAAATTTAGATACTATATTCTTTTTCATTCGAATTAAACTAAATTCCAAAAATTTAATAAATATTAATATCCAAATTAAATTAATTTTAAAAGTATTTTACAAACAATATAAAAAAAAATATGCTCTTATTTTAATATAAATATATTATTTATAAGCAAAATAGTAAAACACTTTTAAAAACAAAATGTAATTAACTTAAATTTTAACAACTCTTTCAAATTCATTAAATTATTAAAAAAAATCATTAGATTTTAAAGGAAATATATTTCGAAAATTCTTAGCCTTTCACGGTGAATGGACATTATAAAGAGGTTGTATTGAATGTATTTTTTTAAGATTGATTTTTTTTTAGTATCTTCGAATTCATTTAACCCAAATTATACACGGGTAAGATTACTTGCAAATAGATTACAAACACTAAAACTCCAGAGACCAAAATTAATAATAAGACTTACTTTCATATTACTTATATCTTCTTACACCAAACTTTAATGTAAACTAAAAACGTAAAAAACCCAATAACTTTATGATCTTAAATATATCTTAATAATTTTCACTAAACCTTAATGTAAACTAAAATATAAAAAACTTTATAATCCAAGGATATGCGCAAAGAGACAAATTTGATTTTCATTACACGCCAAGGATATGCGCAAATTCTCTTCGTTCGCATATCGCTTTACAATCGTCACTGCTTTTATACAAAGACCTACTTTATAAGATAGTTCAAGAATGTTACACCGTCTATTCTATAAGATGTTATATCTAAATATTATAATAATACCTTAGATGGTACTTGTCATTGAAGTCTTATCCATCTTTATTCCTTACTTTTTATTGAAGTATTATCCATCCTTATTCATTATTTTATTTTTCATGGTTTTTACTACAATTTTAATTTGATATTTTAACGTTTACGAAACTAAAAATAGTCTATTAATGTCGGTTTTTGGTTTTCGCTTTTTACATTTTAATTTTTTCTCATTATATTTTTCTTGTTTAATCTTATGGAACCTATTTAATTTGTTTTGCATCATGATTAATGCAAGACCCCTTTCTCATGATTTTTTCTTATAGGTTTTATTTTTTTTCAATATCTATTTATGAAATTGTATTAGTTAAATATTCTTTTTATTTTTTTATTTTTATTTTTTATTTTTTAAATTATGAAAATTTTGAAATATTTTTAATGGTAAAAGAAAATTAAGAAATAATTATATAGAAGGTTATATTGTTTTATTAAGACATTTTCCTAATAAAAGAGATATTCAGATAAGTTTTTAATTATCATATAATATACTAAAATTGATGATCTTAAAATCAACTCTGATCATTAGAAAGTTTGCTTTGATTTTAGCTTAAACTCATAACAAGGTTTATAATTTGCTCCAGGTCTTATTTTTCAGGGTTTGAGAGATCACAATTATCAGGTTGATTCCCTAGCCAACAAGATCGCCATTTTTAATCAATAGGCATTGAGGGGAAATGGGGGGTGCCATTTTCGTGCAATTCTTTAGCTCCTAAAGATTATCGATATGAAGATATGTTAGATCATCTTAAATCACCACTTGTCACAATGTCATCTTCATCAAATATCAAGCAAGGTGACATGATTTGAAAGGATTGTCCCACTTCCCTCTTACATAATGCAAGCAAGGAAGCAATTTGATTGTAGAGATTGTGTTCAAGTATGGGGTTAGTACAATGAGCTATAAGGATAGACTGTGACAACCAAAGTGAAATTTTCTTGGCAAAGAACCTTGCTTATCATTCACTGACAAATCACATTGATGTTCAATATCACTTTGTAAGGGATATGGTTGAGGACAAAAAGGTGTTGTTGGTAAAGGTGGACACTTTGAAGAACACTGCAAATGCATTGACAAATTTTGTGAGCACTGAGAAGTTCTCTTGGTGTAGAGAAATAATGGGCGTTGCAGGGTTGGACCAATGACTAAGCTCTCCTATGACCCTCAGTGGAAAAGAAAACAACAAGTGGGAGAATGTTGGGTGTGTGTTATATTCTTTCCATGACTAGCCTCATGCACGGAGCCAGGGGTTCAGAGGGGGGGTGGCTAGTCACCCCTTCATTGCCTTGGGCACAGCTTAGGGCGGTAGCCCCCTGCACGAGGTCCAGGGCAGCGCCCCGAGAAATTTTTTTTGGAACCTATATTAGGTGGGCGGACCTACCTATGGTTTTGTGCATGGATTTCGCACTTGGTTTTGAGCATGATGTTTTTTTGCCCATATTATTTTGTATATTCGATCAAGGGAACTACGATTATGTAATCCAGGGTTAATGGATTGGGGTTTATGGATGCTTCAACATGTATATATATGTATTGTAACGTTGAAAGGAATATAATGAAAAATCAATCTGGTAGTCCCGGTTTTGGGATCCAGGGGAAAATCTCTGTGTATATATATTTTATGTTTTATGCTCTCACCATTGTTTATTTTTTGTTTTTAGAATTCATATGCATGTAATTTCTGTATAGGATTAAAACCTACAGAAAATAGAGAGACTGATATAAATGAATTTGTATTAGTTTTTATCAAGGTAAAGAGACAATTATTGATCATTATTCCAAGATTGATGAAAATGTGCTCAATACTCCTCCTTGTTTTGATGCATCGTATGGGAATGAAGAGAATTCTAGTGAATGTCGTGAAGTCATATATGATGAATACTTTGACATTGAGGATGTTGATTTATCTTAATCTTCATTAAATCCTCGTGATCCAAGTCAAATCATATTTGAAAATCAAGAAAACTCCAGTTTAGAAATTCTTCCAATTAATACTCATTTTCAAACAATTAATCATTTTCGTGAATTCAACATTCAATAAACCATCCCAATTTTTGGTTCTTATGATGGTGTTGATGGTGTTGAACCCAATAACATTCAGGGGATCTCCCCGATATGAAGTCCCAACTAGACGTCACACCGTTTGGAGTAGGAGTCCCAGTAGTGTGGTGCTAATGGTATGCCTTGTTTGCAAATACACATAGAGTGGTGCACGGTGTCTTTGGTGAGAACAAATTTGTGACCCTGCGGAAGATCAAATGCAATGCATGAAGTTTCCAACACATGAAGGGGAAAGGAAGTGAGCCCCTTAGAATATTGTAATAGTACGCAACTTGAAAGGAACACACAAGCATAATGACATCACCAGATAATATGTGGAATAGTCGACACGTTAACAATGATGAATTAATACAACAAGACACATTCAACAAGATTCATACAAATGCAAACAAAATAGTTCATAAGCATAAGCATAAGTAAATAACATAAACTTCAAATACAACAAGAATAGTCCTACTATATTCACAACATATGCATGAAAGTGTGTCGACTCTGAGCTTTTATTCAAAGTGAAAATTCCAATCATACATACACCATTGACGAACCATTAGCCCCAATAGTGGAACATGAAGTCAACAACACCTACTCCTCCAAAGAAGTATACTCCCTCTATGCTACGGAGAAGCCAAGGTTCTCACAAAAACTGCTCAAGCTCTTTCTAAGCCTAAGCCTAGCCAAAATCTTGGCTCCCAAAAGCCCTTTACATGAGTTATGACGTTCTATTTATAACAAGAGGGGGTGACTCTTCAACTCCCATTTGTGACTTTTGGACTATCCTCGTGACTTTTCAACTTCTTTACAAAATAACTCATTACATTACATCATGACTCTTCACTTTCCAATATTTACACATGGAATTCCACTTACAAATTAATTACAAATAATATTACAATTTACACTTGTACCCATATAAGACAAAATAGGGTAGATAAAAATTGATAGAGCAACAAGACAAAACACTATGGTGTTTGAGTTTGGGGAAACTCTAGCTCAACAAATTCCACTTGATGTTTGTAGTCACGTAATGGTGCCAAGCCTGGTACTGTGTGATGGTGTCTAGATAGAAGCGGAATCTAGCCTCCATGGCATCTAGGTACAAAGATTTGGAACCAATTTATACTTCCTTTCAAAACATGATCAACATTACCCGCACTTAGACAGGGCCACCAATGTAGTTGTACATGTTTTGTTTATTCACCTCCAAGTCCTCCTTGGTGGTCATTAGTCTCAGCTGCTCCAAGTATTCCTCTATCTCCTTTCTGACCTGATTCTTGGGTTTGGATTTAGTAAGTGATCCAACTGATGGGATCTTGTGGGTCTTCACCAAGGAATCCAAACTATTGTATATCCGTGAATATGAGGCCTGCATGCTACTAATGAATGAGGTGAGTTGTTTGTTGTTCTGGATCAACATCCACACTCTTTCTTTCTCCAGCTCTGTCAGTGGCTTCATTTTCTTACTCAAGTCAAGCAGTGCTCCTTTGTATCGCATTTTCCATTCATGCACAACAACGATTGCAACTTGCACATTTCCGAGAGTTTTGAAAAAGTATTTACATTGCTGTTGTAAGCCAAACATGTGGAACACTACCTAATGCACGGTAACAAGCTCTTAATAGGTACTCCACATGGTCTCTCCAAGTGCCGATACTTCATTAAGTATCGCTCCCTTCATTTCCTCCAAGTGGACATGTGCGAAAGATGTGTTCTGAGTTGTTGCGCAAAGCTATTCAACCTCTTGCCTAACAGCTTGCAAGTTATTTTCCAATTTCTTATTCTCATCCATCAGACACTGAGTGTTTGACTTTTCTGCACATGCAAAGGCCAAGTTGGCTGAGGCAATGGCTTCGGGATCTCTCCTGGTGTCGTCCACAATCACCCTTTCTCTCATAAAAGAAGAAGATGAGAGATCATCCAAAAAATGCCTCTAATGTGCTTATACAATCTTCTTCTAGAGTTCATTGAACAGAAATTGTATGTGTCCATAACTAGATCATCATCAAGAGGAAAAACTTCCCCTTCCTCGCCTGGAGCTGACTCTATTGCTGGAGGTGGTGGAGACTGAATAGTGACGTGTTGTGTGCTAGGCATTAGGCTGACATCTTGATTTTACAACTCCAGTTCCACCTTCGTGTCATCGATCTCTGTCAAATTTTCAATATGCTAAGAAAGCTCCTGATCCTGCATCTGTCCACCCTCCTCCTATGCTAGTTGTTGGTTCTATTCTTTCTCTTCAATTTTTTTTTGCATTGTTTCTTATGTGATTGTGCATAGCCTTTCTTCTTCTTCATGATTTTTCTTCTCTTCTTATTCTTGCTTCTGCTTTTCTTCCTCCAACCTCCTCCTTTGCTCTTCTCTCTTCCTCCGTTCTGCTCTCTGCATCCTCTATTTCCTTGTTGCCTCAATTTCTAAAGCCAATTTCATAACAATTGGATCCACTTTCATCTTGCAGCTTCTTTCTCCCCCTGGACTATGAAAAACCTTTCTCTGTTATAGCATCATTCAATGTTCTTGTAGTTCGGGTGCTCTGGTATGGCCTTGGGTAGCCCTTTCCCATAGATATTTGGTCATTTATTAAAAAACAATATTTGAATTCCATACACGACTCTACCCTTTAAAAGGTGCGTACACATGCGGGTACCATAATACAATACCCGCATATATTATTTAAAATATGAAAAAATAAAATAATATCCTATTTTTTGGGCTGGGTTTACGGGTTTCACCGAAAGCCCACCTATAGGATCCCATGGCCTAACTGAATCAACAAATTTCTGGTGGTATTTATACACCTCATGGGAAGGCCTAATAAGTTCAAGGAGATAGGATATCGACATTATAGTCTTTTTGGTTCCCAGATCAAGTCTGATTTTCCCTGTGCCTCCTGCACTCTCAGTCATAGGAAACCCTTGTTTCCTTGCATAGATGCCCATCCTTCATTATATGGAATCCTTTTGCACATGCTTGAGAGGTGATCTTTGAGGATTGGGCTAGACGGATCTAGATGAAGGTTTCATTGGTGCCATGGTTGGATTAGGTTGTATCTCTCCACTACTCTTTGCTGATACTAATAAAGAAGCTTTGTCGTGATTTTATGATTCATATTAAATATATCATGATTTATATGTTTATGCTTTATGATCTAACATGTTTATTATACATGCACTTTGAACTACTTTCTATGTATATTCTCCTCTGAACTGTGTTGCAGGTCTGCTCGCTTGGGAGGAAGCGGAGGGTTTGGACCCTACGGATCGACATCGAACATAGGACCTGCGGGTACTCTTCTCAAACCCAACTTTGGTAGTTTATATAATTTTCTTGCTTGAATGTATGCTTCTTGTTGATTGTCTACCTTTGATCTATTAAGGTTGTCAATTCTTACCTTAGGGAAGTTTTTCTTGCCAACAGAATTGGCAACTCCGTTGGGGAATACAGTCACGTATTTCCTAGAAGGGTTGTTTTCCCCTTGATTTGGGATTTTCCTTCGTTTTTCTTAATTTTTCCAGTATTGTTGACTCATTTTCAGTTTGGGCAATCAATCTAATCTTTTGGATCAGGTTTGTTCTTTTATTTTTCCCTGTTTTTCTATATATACGCTCTTTTTGTTGTGCACAGAAGCGTACGTATGCGATTTCTACCAAAGAAACCAACATATATGCTAGTTTCTTCAGAAATAGTCGCGTGTATACGCAGATATGTTATTACACAATCATGTATATTTGGAAAATTTTGAATTTTTCAAGTTTTGCCTTCACTCAGGGGTGTAGCCTAGTTTTTTCAAATTGTTGAAGTCATCTACCATCTCGAATGGTTTTGTTTCTTGCTAGTATCGGTTCTTTTATCTCCTTTTGCAAAAATATTTTGTCAACCTAGGGTTTGCATTTTTTTGAAGTTTTTACATTTGAAGTTTGGGTTTCATACCTTCTTTGTGAAGTGTGTGATTGTTCTATACTTTTGGGACAGTGAGTTGGTTCCCAACTTGATTATAATCCAATATTTTTATTACTTCACTTCATATTCTTGAAGTTGACGCATTTGGTTTCTTTTTTATTATTTGAGAAAGTTCTTTGCAATTTGGGTTCAGTGAAGGATTTTGGTTCTCTGAAATATTTATGTCTTTCTAAATCTTTTATGTATCTTTTAGGTCAAGTTGTTTAAGAGTTTTGGTCTCTTATTCACTTTAGTCTTATCATCTTGGTGATTGTTTATGGCTTGTGAAGTTTGGAGTCTTTTCGCTTGATTTTGATCTTGAACTGATTGATTGCTTTGCCTTCTTGAAAATTTTGTCGTAAGTCCTTATAAAGAAAAAGAGAAAAAAACATTTGTTTTTTGCCTTTCTTTTCTTTGGTTTTTAGCTTTTTGCTCTTTTAGGCTTTTCAACAAGTGTGCAAATCTTTGCCCGAGGTTGAAATTTGCTTCGTTTGGGAGATCTTTTCTTAGATATTTGTTTCTCCTTGCTTGTCAAATTTTGGCTTTTGGTCTTTGAAAGAACACATTTGGCTTTTTTAGATGCATTACAAACATCATTTAGTTATTTCTATTAGTTTTGACTATGTGAATGCAAAAAAAATAAAAAATTACTTTATTAATTTCCTCGTAGAACCTATGTAGAAATCACTTTTCATTGAAGAAAATGAGTTGCATTTTCATGTAGCTAGGTTTTCTATTGATTTCTTTTGTGCCAAAACACGATCAGTTGCACTTTTGTTTCCTTATGTCCTAAATAACAACCACTTAAAATAAGCACTTAATTAAAATGAACTAGACTTTTATTTTGGTCATAGATACATCAACTACTCTAGGACATTAGGGCCTTGGAATAGGTGTGTGGAGAGTACACTCTCCAAGGCCACTCTAAATTGAAAGTATAGAAGTTTACTAAAGAGTGGAAATCCATTCTCATTAAGTTGTTAGGGAAAGCTCTTATAACACATGAGTTAAGCACAAGGATGTGTGAATATAAGGAAAGATAGATAACGCCTATCCTACTTGTTAGATCACACGCCCACGATTGTTCCAGACAACTTCTGATTACGAATTGGTGACCTTAGTTGCCTTTCCTAGAGATCACATAGGTGACTGCGGGGGAGGGATGCTCGTGGTACCTGAGGCAGACATTGCATCACTTTCATAGTACTTATGAAGGGTGCCCTTGCAAAGCTTAGGTACTTGCACTGACAAAGGTTATTGTCTGGAGGTCAGCGTAACTGCTTCTGATACCTTTGCTAGTAGTCTTGGGCCCTTATCATCCCAAACTACCTTCAGGAGGTCCTTTACTTCACTTTCTTGTATTTTGGTGTCCGTTCGTAACCACCCGGAGTAGAAATACTTGGAAGTTGCTTGTTTGGTTGTGTCTTTAGGACTTTATAGTGGAGTTCTCTTTTCTCTTTGTATTTAGTTGGCTTTAGGTGGACTTGTCTTGTCACTTTTGAACCTTTGATTTTGAGTTACTGACCAACCACTCCACTAGTCTTGAAAGGCTTTTGATCTTTATTTAGAAATTTTGGAGTTTGCTCCTTAAGGGAAAAGGTTTGATTGTGCATCTATCTTACCTGAGAAGTCATTTGAACAATCCTGTAAGGGAAGGATATGCATATAAGTCGGGTATGGAAAATATTCATGTGGAGGCCAACCAAAGGACCCCTCCAAAAGGGGATCCTTGTGTTTATCATTTATTTGGAAATGTTGGTACCCCCTTGATGGCCACTTTGAATATTACTAGATTGAATGTTGGACTACAAGTTTGGTTGTGGTCCACTCTGAATATTCCAAATGTTCTTAAATATTCACATATGAATGCTTTATTCCAAGGGCATCAAATGGGTTTTAATTGTTCATCTTCTTCACAAGAGAAATCTAGGCTTCTTCTTTTTCCTCAATCTTGTAATAAAAAATCTAAAAAGAGGAGAAAGAGGAATAAGAAGAAGAAGAATATTTATGTCCATGAATCATCACAAACTTTTGCAAGTCATGTTGGAAATGAGCCTTCAGCCATTACAAGTCACGCTGGGGGCATACGTCTCGTCACTGAAACTTATACTAGCAATGGGTCACCTACCTCTGTGAGTCATATTCTTGTTGACTTGCCTGCTTCTGTGAGTAGGTCTGGGAGCACAAGTCCTATCTCTCTAGGAAAAGGGTCACTAACCTTTGCAAATCATGTTGGAGACTCTCCACCAACCATTGCTAGTCATGTTGGGGGAATGCATGTTGATCAGAAACCTAGGCGTAGAATATTTAAACTTAATTTCCCTTGTAATATATGTAAGGGATACCATCTTACTCATTTGTGCCCTGGTATTTCAGTGGTACAAAGGTTACGGTCTGAGTTTGAAGGTTCTTCTACTTCTAAATCTGTTCTAGTTTCTCAACAATCTAGACAACCATTGGTTTATGAAGTGGTCAAGCTAGTGCAATATTTGGCTGATTACACTCCTCTCTTGGGAGGTGAAGTACCTAACAACATATTCTTCTTGATTTCTAGTTCAAAGTCTTCTAGTCTAGGGGGCATGTCGGTCTCTTTGAGTGTAACCGCTCCAAGGTCTAGGAGTGTCTCCTTTGATTGGGATAATCTTATTGAGCATCTTCTTCCTTCTGCTACACCTTTCCAAATAAGGGTTAGGGTTAGTTCCATAAATATATATCAATGTATGGGGGGGTGAAGGATCCTCTGCAAGTATTATATCCTCCTCGACTTGGAAATCTTTGTGTTCTCCAAAGTTGTTGGCAATTGATAGTCAATTGTTAGCTTATGATAGAAGACCTGGTGAATCTATGAGGGAAGACTATCTTAATTGATATGGTGGTGGTTGATCACCCTTTAGACTTTAATATGCTACTTGGGCGTGATTATGTCTATGTTATGAATGTGGTGGCGTCTTCACCCTTTCGAGTGATGTGTTTTCCTTATAACATAAGTATTGCCACTATTGATCAACTTTCATATGATAATCACCCTCCTAATTTGAATTTAGTTCAGAATACCCCTTGGTATGTTCTAAGTGTGTAAGTAGACTTTGTCTCACCATGCGTAAACTATGTGGCATTGTATCCTCAATGCTAAATTGCTTCTGAGAAGGATCCTTTGAACTATTATTTTCCTTCTCGGGACTTGGTACCAATAGTTGATCGAATGATTTATTCTATGGGGGCATGGGACCCCTTTAATTTCCTCTTTTAATCCTTCTAGTTCTCTTGATTTCTTGGAAGTTGAGTTTCCTTCGTAGGAGGAATTTTTTGAAGCCATGAGTTTCAGCTACCAAAGGAGTCCTTAGCCTGAGTCCCACAAGGGGCTTGTCTTGAAGAACTATTATGCGTAAGCCACAAGGCTGCATGGTCCCCTATTGCATATTGTATATATAAGGTACATATTTTCAAGTTTTTTATTCTATAACACAAGCTTTTATCTGAAGTTTATATATGGGATGTATTAACTTCTTGTCTAGTGTCCCTATTTATGTCTACAAAACTTTGAAGACTTTTCCTTTGGGGATTTTTATGGTTGATATGTTCTGATAGGTATTGGTTCTTGAAATTGGCATATAGGTTAGGTTCTTCACTTTGATTGTGTCTTTATCAATTTCCTTTTCCGTTTTGGCCCTAGGATTGACCCCACCAAGATGTGACACACAATCTTCTTACTCCTTAGAAGTGTCATAACTTATCATGGGCGCCCTAGATAGTACCTTGTTGTCACTTGGCACCCATGCTGAACGTTTTTTCTTAGGCTTGGGATTCCTCTTTAGTCCCGCCATGAATTTGCAATGAAGCCTCATTCCCCTTATTCTTCGCTATCATTTTGGCTTTATACGCTAGAGGCTCCCATGTGTTAAGTTGTACTACTGCTACTGGGTTGTGTTATATTCTTTCCACGACTACCCCACGTGAAGTGGGGTCACAGGAGGGGCGACCCCCTGCATGGGGTTCAGGGAAGCACCTCAGGAAAATTTTTTTGGACCCTATATTAGGTGGGCGGACCTACCTATGGTTTTGGGCATGACGGTTTTCTGTCCATGGTATTTTGTAGATCCGGTCAAGGGAATTACAGTTATGTTCTAATCCAGGGTTAATTGATTGGGGTTTATGGATGCTTCGACATCTATATATATGTATTGTAACATTGAAAGGAGTGATATGAAATGATCATAAGTTAAAACTGATGTAGAATTGATTAGCCCTTATTGAATTGATTGTTAACTGAAAGTGCGGAAATCGTTAGAACTACTTAAGTAGAAAGACTTTACGACAGTTGATTAAACATAAGTAAGATGCATAATAGAAGTGAAAACAACAAAAAAAACAGTGAAACCAGACAACAATATTGATTACAGAGTTCGCTCCTGATGGACTACGTCTCCAGGTCTGCTTTCAAGATGGGCAACCGCTTTATTAGGATTAAAACATAAGAGGTCGATTACACAGAGATTTGACCAAACTGAATGTGCTCGTAGGCACTTCTGGCCACTGTCAAAGGATAGCTCTTTGAACCAGCATTCTAATGCCTTTCACGGTTCCCAATTCTGACTCTGGATTCTCCTGTTACACTAAAAACAAAAACAGCCTCTAACCTCCAAAATCTGCATAAAAAAACCAAAAGCAATCTCTTCCTTCCTTCAATGAACAAACTGCCTTTTAACACCCATCAGATGCATTCGAACTTCCTTCAATGAGCTTAGGAATGCATTTGGCTGATTTAGGTTTCTTGGGCCTCTATCCATTCACCTCTTGACTTCTTAGGATAGGTTGCATGGTCACTGAATTAATTTGTTTAACAAAACTCTAACAAAAACCCATAAATAACATCATATTAAACCATAATCTGTTGGAGGTTAGGTTGATTGCGTGGAGGTTAGATGGATCATGTGAACGGTGTTATTATCTCGTGGTTACAGCTCGGCGGTTCCGCTAACCGTTTACTGCGATGGTTGGCGGTGGCGGCTAACCTGGTGGTCACATAGCACTGCCACCCGCCTAACCATAACTGTCCATCAAAACAATGGATATAAACCTTGATTACATGGTGAATGAGTCACTATTCACATGTTGAGTTTATTCCCTGGCGCAGTTATGGTTAAGAGTTGTTCCGATGGTTTACAATCCCCGCACGGTTTCCAAGCCGACGGTTAAATTAACCTCCACTCACTTGTTGTTGTCTATGCCTGCGGTCTCTGATGCGGTCTAGGGACTGTGTAATGTTATTTGCAATGTTTTTTAATGTTTTAACAATAGGCTGAGGGTTGTAGAACTTTGGTTTAATGGGTTTTATGTATTTTTTTAACACATAATTGTAATATACCATGTCTGATAGGTTTAGGACTAGTTTTTAGGTATTTAGTGTATGGATTAGGGTTTAGACTTTAGGTTTTTCACCATGGTTTGTTGCATAGGACTTTTAGCATAGGTTTAATACAATGAGTTAGGTTTAGGTGTTTTAGGTTTGCATTAGGTTTTAAAACATGTCTTCACCATAACTTTAGTGCTAGGTCTTAGGTTAGGCTTAGGGCCATTACAAAAGGTCTTGCCACCTACCTTAGGTTTAGTTCCATTTATTACAAACATCTTTGTCACAATATGACATTTAGTCATTAACACCATGACGACAGCCAGATCTTACTTGACAACAAACCCATATTGACACCAAATCCTGGCGGAACTAATGACAACCACATGTCGACAGCCAGGTACAACACCACATGAATTGAACACCATGAAAAGCCATAAACATCACCTGGATAACCTGAACCATAATAAACACTGTCGAAACTGAACGACATCAGACTGAATTGTTGACGACGACACTGAACACTGACGATGACCTGTGCACCTAATCTGACGAGATCCTCCTGGATCAATCCTCTCCACTTGAAATCTGTTGGACCATAAAAGTTTGACTAAACAAATAGTCGATGAGGGTAGAACTCCCTCACTTTCCACCTTGACCTGATGATGTACCAATACATTCGATCAACCACCTTCAAGTGATGACGCTGATGATGCTGACCATGGCACATTTTGATTCGGTGATCTATTCCATCCATCTGCAATATGTACAACTTGTGACGATGGTTAAACAACTTGTTATGAACATGGCAATTGGTTTCTTTCCATGAAGAATCATGAGTTAGTGATTCATAATCATCTTTGAAAACAATCTCTACTGGATATTGTTCAATACCATCAACATGTATTAACAATCTATTTTGTGGAATGACAGAGACAATCAAAGATATTTTTGACATCAAACCAGCTACTTGAATTGACATACTTTCCTACTTCTTGATTACTAAGTGAGCTTGCTGCCATAAACCCATCAAATTGTTATATGGAAACTGCTGCAACTTAATTTGATTATGAAAGTATTGAATTTGTTGTTGATTTGTTTGAATCACTTTTCCCTTATTCATTAAATGATGTTTCCATTGATTATCACTTTCCCCTGATGCATAAGTTTCCCTTAAATACTTTGACACTACTTTAGAACAATCTTTGAGATGAAAACAAATGGGTTTCCTCTCCACTTGAAAAGAGGTTTCCAAATTGTTTGAAACATGAAATGGTGACACAATACAAGAGAAATGTAACACTGACTTTCCTCAATAATGACCTGTATCCCTGTAACTGTTAATTTCCAAACTTCAATTGAATTGATTCATTCTGACATTAGGAAGAGGAACTTCAGGCACAAACTGTAATTCATGTTATATTCCCTACTTATGAGTAAGATGTTTGGTTTTACATAGAACTAGAATAGTTTCTATCTCTTTAATCAAACTATCTTTAAGCTTAGACTCATAATCTGAACAAACATCATGTTGTTTTTTATGTTTTTCCTTTACACACATGATTACAAATCTCTTATTTGAACTTATTAATCGCTTCATCTGATTAGCAACAACTAAATTCAAGTGATTTTTACTTTGATGTGCCCTGACAATAAATTCAACCCCCATCTTTATTAAGGTGATATTTATGCTCCCCTGTAAAATACTGCATCACGATCATAAAGATAAGGACTTCCTAAGACAACTCCACATATGTCTACTAGAACCACATCTAATTCCACTTCATCAATGTAATTAGCTGTAATGGAAAATCTTAATCAACACTGTTTGGTGACTTTTATCTGAGTTGATTTATTTAGCCATCCTAATGGGTAAGGTCTTGGATGATTCCATGTTTCCAAACCCAAAATCTTAACTAGATATTCAGATATTAAATTCGCCTGTGATCCACTGTCAAACATTGTATCTATCTTTGTATGCTTAGAAGTTATCCTTATGTTAAACAATTCAACTCTTTTTTCCTCATTTGAAGGATTTATGTTTGATGAAGATGTAATAGTTTTCGAACTTGAACCAATGTCAGAAGTTTTACCTATTGTAACCATAGTAGTTATCCTCCTTTCATCACCTAAATCTGAACCTAGATCTTTCTAGACTGCTGCAATTGCCTTCTTTTCATCCTTCGCCTTAAGGAAATTTTTGGGCTTAAGTTCTGGATGAAGTTTCCAACACTTAGATTCATCATGACTGATTCTCTAGCAATGAGAAAAAGTAGGTCTTTCCTTCTGAGCTATCGCTGATTTCTTTCTCTTCGAATTATTCTTCCCCTTACTGCCATCGGAATATTTGATTTCCAACTCTCTGGATGACTATGATGAAAACTTGAATGGTCTGCTACCTGGTTCAATATGTATGGCCTGAACACACACTTCATCAAAATCATCAGGATTAAACATCAACAATGTATGTTGCAAATATGAATGTAAACTGCCGATGTATTTTAATAAAGTTTCATGTGTATCCAATGAAATACCAAGTGCCAATGCTTTCTTTCTGAACTCCTGAGTAAACTCTTGAACACTCTGCCCTTTACCTTGCCTCAGATGCTGCCAATCAATAACAGTTTGCTGCATGTATCCTAAAGGATAGAATTGTTTCCTAAGAGCTTTTAAAAACTTAGACCATGAAGAGATGACTTTTACTTTTCACTTTACATCTATCTGAGTTTTACTTTCCCACCAAATTAAAGTTGTTCCCCCTATTTTAAGTGTAGCTAACTGAATTTTCATTTTATCATCAGAAATGTTATGAATACGACAATACACTTATAACTGATTAATCCAGTTATCTAACTTTTCAGGATTCATTTCACCATCATAAATAGGTAACTCAAATTTTACATCAAGTTTCAAAAGAGATGTTTTCTTAGGTTTCTTTTTTGTTTCAGATTCTGCACTAGAAGAAGAAGAAGAAGGGGATGATGGATATGATGGAGGTGAAGGTGGTTTATTAGCCTTGCCTTTACCTTTGTCCTTATTCGATGTCTTTGAAGAAGAAGCTGCATCTCTTGCCTTCTTGTCTTCAAACAGTTCTCCCAACATCTGCTGCATAGTCAAGAATGCTTGCTGAAACTGTTTATCACTCATCTTAGTTTTAGTGTTTTCACCTACATTAGATCCTGTCATGGTCGACTTATGAACGACTTGTCGTTTTCCAATCTTTGGATCAATCTGTTGAAGGATTCCTTCTCCTCGTTGCGACTTTGACCTGGTTAACATTCAATGGAAAATTCTACAAATGAAACCTGCTCTGATACCAAATTATATGATCTGAAATGATAATAAGTTAAACCTGATGTAGAATTGATTAGCCCTTATTGAATTGATTGTTAACTGAAAGTGAAGAAATCGAGAGAACTGTTTGAGAAAAAGACTTTACGACAGCTGATTAAACATAAGTAAGATGCATAACAGAAGTGAAAAAATAAAATAAAATAGCGATACCAAACAACAAGATTGATTATGGAGTTCGTCCTTGATGGACTACATCTCTGGGTCCGCTTTCAAGATGGGTGATCGCTTTATTAGGATTGAAACATAAGAGGTTGATTAAATAGATATTTGACCAAAATGAATGTGATTTCAAAGGATAGCTCTCTGAACCATCCTTCCAACGCCTATCACGGTTCCTAATTCCGACTCTGGATGCTTCTGTTATACTAAAAAAAAAACAGCCTCTAACCTCGAGAATCTGCATATAAAAACCAAAAGCACTCTCTTCCTTCCTTCAATGAACAAACTGCCTTTTAATTGCCATCAGATGCATTCGAACTTCCTTCAATGAGTTTAGGAATGCATTTGGCTAATTTAGGTTTCTTGGGCCTTGGTCCATTCACCTCTTGACTTCTTAGGATAGGTTGCACGGTCATTGAATTAATTTGTTTAACAAAACTCTAACAAAAACCCATAAATAACATTATATTAAACCATAATCTGTCGGTAGTTAGGTTGACTGTGCAGAGGTCAGATGGATCATGTGAACGGTGCTATTATCCCACGGTTACAGCCCGACGGTTCCATTGACAATTTATCATGATGATTGGTGATTATGGCTAACCCGATGCTCACATAGCATTGCCAACCCCCTAATCGTAACTGTCCACCAAAACGACAGAGATAAACCCTGACTGCACGGTGAATGTGTCACTGTTCACATGCTAAGTTTATTCCCCGACGCGGTTACGGTTAAGAGTTGTTCCGATGGTTTACAATCCCCGCGCGGTTTCCAAGCCGACGGTTAACTTAACCTTCGCTCACATGCCATTGTCTTGCCTGTGGTCTCCAACGCGGTCTAGGGACTGTGTAATGTTATTTGTAATATTTTTTAATGTTTTAACAATAGGCCGAGGGTTGTAGAACTTTGGTTTAATGGGTTTGATGTATTGTTTTAACACATAGTTGTAATATACCATGTACGATAGGTTTAGGACTAGTTTTGAGGTATTTAGTGTATGGATTAGGGTTTAGACTTTAGGTTTTTCACCATGGTTTGTTGCATAGGACTTTTACCATAGGTTTAATACAATGAGTTAGGTTTAGGTGTTTTAGGTTTGCATTAGGTTTTTAAACATGTCTTCACCATAGATTTAGTGCTAGGTCTTAGGTTAGGCTTAGGGCCATTACAAAAGGTCTTGCCCACCTTAGACTTGAATCTTCTTGCTGACTCCTTCAACAAGTATTCAGTGGGATAGAATCTGATGATGCCTTCTTGGGTCCTCAAATGATATCTCTTTGTACTTAATACATTTCGGCTATCATGTACCCCTTCCGACCTCATATATTTGGGGGCATTTGCTATAGCATCATTCAACACTCCCGTAGTTCTAATGCTCTCTTATGGCCTTGGACAGCTCTTTCCCATACAAACTTGGTCATTTATTAAAAAATAATATTTTTAATTCCATACCCGACTTTGCCCTTTAAAAAGTGCGTACACGCACGGGTACCATGATATAGAACCCACATATATTATTTAAAATATGAAAAAATAAAATAATATCCTATTTTTCAGCGGGGTTTACGGGTTTCACCGAAAGCCCACCTACAAGAGTCTGTGGCCTAACTAAATCAACTGATTTATGGTGGTATTTATACACCTCATGGGAAGGCCTAATAGTATCAAGGAGATAGGATATCAACATTATAGTCTTTTCGGTCCCTATATCAAGTCTGATTTTCGTTGTGCCTCCTGCACTCCCAGTCATGGGAAACCCTTGTTTCCTTGCATAGATGCTCATCCTTCATTATATGGCATCCTTTTTCACATGCATAAGAGGTGATCTTTGAGGCTTTGGCTGGACGGATCCGAAGGAAGGTTTCATTGGTGCCTTGGTGAGATCAGGTTGTATCTCTCCACTACTCTTTGCTGATACCAATAGAGAAGCTCTGTCTAGTTTCTGATATGTTATGATCTCATGTTTTTATTATTCATATGTAATATGTCATGATATATATGTTTATGATTGATGATCTAAGGTGTTTATTATGCACACACTTAGAACTGCTTGCTATGTATATGCTCCTCTGAACTGTGTTGTAGGTCTTTTCAGTTGGGAGGAAGCAGAGGGTTTGGACCCTACGGGATTGACATCAAATGTAGGACCTATGGGTACTCCTCTCAAACCCAACTTTGGTAGTTTATATAATTTTCTTGCTTGAATGTATGCTTCTTATTGATTTTGTACCTTCGATCTGTTGAGGTTCTCAACCCTTACCTTAGGGAAGCTTTTCCCGCCAGGATTCTCTTCCCCCTTATCCTGCACGGGGTTTCTCCCTTCTGCTAGCACTGCTTCTGGAGTTGTTGCTTGTAGAGTCACCTGTGAAGTTCTTGCAAAACTGATCGACTCGCGGGTCTTGGAGGCATTATAACAATTTTTCCATGGATCCTCCTGCTGCCAATGAAATGTCTCGCTGAGCCATTGAAAATGAATTCTCGCATAATGGTTCTTGCAAATATCATGGGAATCATATAGATTAAAGTCTCTAGTACCAAATGCAAACTTCTCTATCGCCTTTCCTTTGGTATCCGTGAATTTCAAGTTCTTTATCTTGTACAATCTAATTTGCATAGGAAGTCCTTTGACGTATAGTCTATGAGTCTAAAAACAGTGAGGGCCTTACTTCTATAAGTGTTCAAAGAAAAAGAAAACCTAAGGCTAGACAACACATATAAGAGCAAAGGAGAAAGTGGGTGAATCAAAGAGCAAACAAAAACTAAATAATAAGGGAGAAAAACCTCTGAGTTGTCTTCAAAAGAGAAACCTGAAATTGTAGAAATTCCTTGTAGATTCAAACTACTAATTGTAATTTACTAAAACAATAGACTTGAATCTACTCTACTCATCAATGGAAACAATTAAACGATTGCGAAATCACGAAGCATACAAGAGAAAGAATTCAATCAACACATTACACAATGATTTCTTGGGGAAAGCCATAGCTAAAAACCCTTGCTATTTCTATATTGCATTAGTAAGAAAATATGATAAGATTATAATGCTTTGCTCAAGCTCGAGCAACCTATGCACTATCTCTATTTGTCTCACTACTTCCTAGACAAGCCTAGGCCAATAATTAACCAAATTTTGGCTTGCCCAAGTCCCTATTTCCTTGCGTTGTTTCCTTGGGAATTAGCCCCCTATTAATTAGGGAAATTCCTCAATTGTAATTGCACAATCCTCATAGGCCTTCCTCTGATTGCATGCACCACCTGTACAATTCGAATGATTATACAATTGATAACACACTGTCCCCGAACTCCAATCTCAATTGGGTAACCCTAAGATCTAACATGCATGAGTTATCTATGAGTGAATCATCAATTAACTGGTTGAATACATGAAGCAACACCCCACTGTCTGACCTCCTACTAGTTCCTCCTGTTAGCGCTTGAGATTTCACCTCAGGCTGAGAAAGGCAAACCTTCAAGGCAACATCAAACCATTTCACCTCGTAGCTAGCCCTACGGGGTATGAGAAGGCTCTCTCCGGTCAATCTCGTTAAATTTTCAATGGGAAGAGATGACCAATCAAGGTAACACAGATATTAGGCTAGTAAACTAATTTGAAAGTTGATTTGGGGGTTTTTTGG
>APFE030617604.1:50092-71371 GCA_000404065.3 Pinus taeda | reverse complement strand
TTAGACACTGACATGATAATGAAAACCCTATGAATGATGATAGAATCAGCTAAATGATGACATAGACCGCCATTTGGAAAACTTTAGAAGGAGTGAAAGCAAACCCTAGACCTAATGCCTAGTGACCAAATTTTGCTTGAAAACTCTTTGAAATGACAAAATTTGACCTTGACACTTCAAAATAACTTTGTAAGAGCATGTTTGATCACTGGAGGAAGGCTGGAAAGACTGACACTAACACCTCCATCAATTGGAACTAGTTTAACTGACTTTAACTTAGTTAAACTAAATAAATTAATTACAACTCAAAATAAATTCAACCAGGGCTCCTATAATGTAGGAGACACTCTACATGACTCAAGTTAGACCCTCAACTTGAATTAACTGAGCCAACTAAATCAATTTAACTTAGTTAACTTGTACAAGTTACCTTGTGATGTGGAAATACAATTTTATTCTATTCAAGGACGAAATTAAATTAGGATTTTCTTGTTGCATTTTCAACAGTAATCTGTTTCCCTTGATAATCATACTAGAGAGGAATAGAGAGTTGTTCACTTTGGTGAGCAGAACATCTTTTTCCCAGCGTTGTGCTAATGAATGCAAACCAAGACACATTCCAAAAACATTCCCTAAACCAAGATTTAAGACATTGCAAGAAAGTCACACCCAACTTTCCTCTAAAATATTAAAATTATCAGAATAACTAGAAAAATCACATTACAAAGAGGCAATAATACAAATATACATAACTTACCATTTCTATATATTCCATTATTCACCCTTTGACATGCTTATCTCCACCTCCTTCTCCATAATTACAAAGAAAAAACAAAGAATATTAACATGAGGGATCAAGAGTTCAAACACCATCAAACAACCAAACCAAACTAGCCACCAATTCATAAAAGTTTGCATTAATGTTAGTGCATGCAACATAGGGATTTACCGATGTCAAGGTATGCCAGATATGACATCCTGGATGCACATTCTTCTTCCAACAATAACCTTTCATCATATCAAAGTGGCATCAATTGCAAAAAAAATGTTTTTTTCAATTACCTACAAAATAAAAAAATTATATATATATTATATTTAAACAAATTATTAAAAGATAATTTAATATTATAATAAGCTTTCTTCCCATATCGAATTTTTGTTCGGAGAAAATATTACCTACAAAATAAAAATTCATACGCAATGTAAATTTCAAACTTTTATTTAAAAAAGTTTTTTTTTTTTTTTTTCCTTACAGATTATAACTTAATAGAAGTAAAAGTTTCAAAATCAATTTAAAAAATATAAAGAAAGAGTTTGGCCTTGTGAAAATTTTAGATCATGATAAAATTCTAATAATGCCAAATGTTTATCGGTAGATTTGCAGAATTTGCAGAAACTGATATCTCTAAAATGAAATGCAGGGGATGAGAATTTTTCTGTCTTCTTTAAGTGTAAATATGGGGTAAAGTTGAGCTCATCTGCTGGACGACCTGTTGAGTCCATTGTGTCCATGGACTCCATTCTGGATTTACCAGCGGGCGATAAACGTTGGTGAATGGCGGAATGCTTTCGAATGCGGACGCCATTAACGAGTATAGACACTCCCAAATTCTCAAGACCATCAAACCACGTTTGGATTTTACAGTTATTAGTAATGGTAGTCGCCCCTCAAGAAAATCCATGGACTCTAGTCATTAATAAACAAAGTCTCCTCCAGGCGTCATCTATTAAACGCTATGCTGAAAATCAAATTATCAATGGAAAAATTACAGTCTTTTGGCATTGCTATTGGCATTCATTTCAGCACGTGTGCCGTAGAGAAACCGAAAATATATCCCATTTATGGAGGTGCCAAGGACTGTTACGGTATGCGAGAGGATATCAACGTATTGTGTAAGCAGGGGCGTTTGAAGGAGGCTCTTGATATTCTGCACTTCATGGACAAGCGAGGTCTCCGTGCAGATTCAAATATTTATACATCTCTTCTGCGGGGATGCATCGATATGAAGTCCCGCAAAGAGGGCAAGTACGTCCATGATCATATGGTTAGGAATGGGTTTGATAGAGATACATTTTTGGGTAATACTCTGGTTATAATGTATGCTAAATGCCGAAGTTTGGAGGATGCACGCGAAGTGTTTGACAAAATTCCTGAACGAAATGCGGTTTCGTGGACTGTTATAATCTCTGGCCATGTTCAAAATGGGCGCTGTGTCGAGGGTTTGAGGTTGTTTTGGCAAATGAAAATGGATGGGATCAAGGTAGATCAGTTCACATTGGCAAATGCGCTCCGTGCTTGTGTTAGCCTCGAGGTGATCGAAGAGGGCAGACGGGTTCATCTGGAGGTTATCAGGAATGGATTCGAGTCGGATGTTTTTGTGCAGAATGTTCTTGTAGATATGTATGTGAAATGCAGGAGTATAGAGGATGCACACAAAGTGTTTGACAAAATGCCTGAACGAAATGTTGTGTCATGGACCGCTGTGATTGGTGGGTATGCACAGAGTGGGCAATGTGTGGAGGCAATTAGGATATTTTCTGAAATGCATCATTGGGGTGTGAAGCCAGACCAGTCTGCCTATGCTAGTGTTCTGAGGGTGTGTTCTAGCATAGCAGCTCGAGAACAAGGCAAGCAGGTGCATGCGCTCGCTGTTCGGAGTGGATTTGATTTAGATATTATTGTGGGGAGCGCGCTTATTGACATCTATGTGAAATGTGGGTGTATAGAGGAAGCACGTGAGCTGTTTGATAGGATGCCAGCTAGAAATGTGGTGTCATGGACTGCCATGATAGTTGGGTATGCTCAGAATGGGCATGGTGTTGAGGCTCTGAAACTTTATCTTCAAATGCGAGAAGGTATTAAGGCAGATGAATACACCATGGCAGGCATTCTCAGAGCATGTGCTAGTGTAGCAGCTCTAGAGCAGGGCAAACAGGTCCATGCAGACATTGTTAAAATAGGATTTGAATCGGATGTGTCTGTAAGTAATGGTCTTGTTGACATGTATGGTAAATGCGGAAGGATAGAGGATGCACAGGAAGTCTTCAGTAAGCTTCTTGAACCTGATGTGGCCTCATGGAATGCGATGCTTTCGGGATTAGCACAGCATGGATATGGCAAGGAGGCCGTCCTCCTGTTCGAACAAATGCTGCAGACGGGTGTGAAACCAAACCAGATAACCTTTGTAGTTGTTCTCTCAGGATGTAGCCATGCGGGCCTAGTGGATGAAGGTCGAAACTACTTTGACTCCATGACTCGAAACCATGGGATCAGCCCAAAAGCAGAGCACTATAGCTGTATGGTTGACCTTTTTGGTCGTGCAGGGTGTCTTGATGAAGCACTTAACTTCATTAATCAAATGCCTGTTGAACCTAATGCTTCTGTGTGGGGATCTTTGCTTGGTGCTTGCAGAGTTCATGGCAATATAGAGCTAGCTGAGCGAGCAGTAGAACAGCTTATTGAATTAACCCCAGAAAATCCGGGAACTTATGTACTGTTGTCAAATATTTATGCTGCTGCAGGTAGGTGGGATGATGCGGGCAAGGTTAGAAAGAAGATGAAAGATCGGAATGTTAAAAAGGAGCCTGGATGCAGTTGGATTGAGATCCAGAATAAGGTGCATCCATTTATTGTAGGAGATAACTCCCACCCACAAATAGAGGAAATTCATGAAACTTTGGAAACACTGACTTTGCAAATGAAGGCAACAGGATATATTCCAAACACAAATTTTGTGCTGCATGATGTGGAGGAAGAGCAGAAGGAATGGATTCTTGGCCATCACAGTGAGAAATTGGCCATTGCTTTTGGTATTATTAGCACACCTCCAGGGACAACTATCCGGGTTGTAAAGAACCTTCGTGTGTGTGGTGACTGCCACACTGCCACCAAGTTCATCTCTAGAATTGTTAGTAGAGAAATTGTTTTGAGGGATACCCACCGATTCCACCATTTCAAAGATGGGCAATGTTCATGCAGAGATTATTGGTGACTATTGCACAGTAAACAAATTAACAATGCAATGGTTTTTTTAACTTAACAGTAAAGGACTATTTATTTCATACTTGCATGTATGATCTAGAAGAGTACTTGCGAAGTATTCATCTAACTATTCTAGTATTCTTGAACACGAAGAGTTTCAATCGAACTTTGGTGTGTAGCTGTTTAGACAGCAAGAGGACTATATACATCGTTGTCAACTTTGATTGAAGTGAGATAAATGGTTGCGGCTTTAGAATCACAAGAATTGCTTGAGACCAGTATTTTAGGATAACAAGAATGGTATTGCATCCGGCACTCATTAGTTGATCGTTAATACTGAAAGATGTTAAACTTGACAAGTTTGACTCCTGTGCGACAAATGGCAATGTTGATGAGGCAATCCAATGGTTGTCACTTCCAATATAATTTATGGCTTAGCTCTCTTCAGCCTCAATGATATGCCATTATCCATACAATGTTCAAGTTCAGTGTCATTTAATGTCTTACTTATGACGACTGGTCATATATCTGGAAGAAATCTTCAGAGCTGATAATTCTGAAGGAGTGAATGATAGAGAAGCTCAGGGCCATTACAGATTGAGTAGTCAAAGTCATCCAAGGTTTGGGATATTATAATTGGAATGCCTAGGATCATCAATTGTTATGAAATTCATTATACGTATAATCTAAAATATAAAGCATTATATCTTAACAATCCGTACTATTACATATCATTCAGGCACATTTTTTCTTTTAAGACATAAAGATTATTATTGTTTATATATTGCGATCAACTGCACAAAACATCATGAGTGCATGATATAGAATAAGCTAGGGTAAACAAAGAATTGGAGATTTGTATTAAAACTCAAACATACATTTGGTAAGTAGCAGCCTTATTCTCATAAGCTAGCTGAATAAAAAAGGAGGGCCGATCTAATTTGACTTGTTCTTCCTCCCTTTCTTTTTAATATTACATTATACTATTAATATCCACTATTTTCGCTATGTATCATTAATGCATTTCACCTTTTGCTGTCTTGGTTCTTATATCAGTTCCTCCATATTGGAGTCATGAGTGTCCTTACTTGCAAACCCAGATGAAGCAAGTAGCATATATGCCTTCCAGAAACCACTGAGTTTTGATAGATAGTTTACCCTTGCAGCCCACAAGATAAGGAGGGGTGATGCCACGGACAAAAGATCAAGAAATGGTGTGCGATTGATTGTAGTGGGGCACTGGTAGCAAAGAGAATCAGATCTTGTTATTTTCATTTCTCAAAAGATCAAGAAATGGTGTGCGATTGATTGTAGTGGGGCACTGGTAGCAAAGAGAATCAGATCTTGTTATTTTCATTTCTCAAAAGTAGGTATACTGTAACATACCCACTCATCTAATCAAGTTGTGATCATCATTATTACATGGAGATTGGAAGCTATTACAATAGAGCAGCAAAAATAAAACTACTCCAAAACCATCCATTGCCGGTGAAAGCATTCAACCAATTTAACATATGGTTAGATCGTAAAAGTTGTGATAAAATCGTGAGTTGATGGAAAAACTCACGAGGGTTTTTTCTTTTCCCTCATTTTGCACTGTGAGCTCAGCCATTCGACATTGTGAAGAGAGAAGGGGCTTCTAACTGCTGAGGAGGAGGAGATTTGAGGGTGGCATGGAGTTTGATTTTTCTCCACTGCTCAACAACTTCTCTCCAGCAGTGACGGATTTGCAGGTGGTTATTGATTTTTTTCATGTTTTTTTTTACATTGAATGTGGGATTGGGGTTTGAGTGCTCAAGATTTCACCCAATAATGTGTTGGGTTGAATTTCTTTGTGTCTTTGATTGTTTGTTGAGCAAACCATGAATTTACTAAATCAAAGTTCAAACCCTTACGTCATGAAGATTCAAGCCATGCATTCTATGAATCTATCAATCTACTGCAGCATGTTTAAATGAACGGATATAATGTATTATATATCTCATGTGATGGATAGTTTTAATTTTTTTTTATTTGTGCCCTAGGTTCAACCTCAAACAAAATGTTGAGGCACTTGGACCCCATATGGGAATATGGTGAACCCAATGTTGTACTCGAGGGGAGATGAATAGACAGTATTTGACTTGCAAGTTGAGTGGCAAGCATATGTCAGGGGGCATCAATCGATTAAAATTCCATTTGGGGTAAATTTCAAACAAAATATAGTACTTTGCTCAGGGACAACTCTGGAAATCATTTGTAAAGTCATTAAATCACTGCAAGATAAAAATGACACCAAAGAAAACAGGGCAGCGATGAGAAGTCAAATTGCAGGGTGGGAGTGAGAGTGCTTCTTCAACATCACCTTCCACATCCACGTTGCCCAACCCCTCAATTGTCTCATCTTTTTTTGTTCCTATAACCACACCGAGTGCACAAGCTGTGATCAACTTGGGATCAAATTGACACTTAAAAAAAGGGAAAAGGAAGAAGCTGACAAGGTGGTGTGTAGGTGTTTTTTATGGAGTGATGTGCCTTTCAACATTGGCAAGACCAATCCATTCTACCAACTTATGTTTGATATTGTTGGCCCGGGGTACAAAACCCTTTCTTATGAGGAGTTGAGAGGGCTTGTTTTTCAAAATGAAAAGGTTGACTGCACTGCTAGATTGGAGGAGTTTAGAGCATCATGGGAACACATTAGATACATTGTGATGTCAGATGGTTGCATTGATCAGAAGGGTATGACTTGTCTAAATTTCTTCATTAGTCGTCCCAAGGGGACAATGGTTATGAAATTTGTTGATGCATCTGCACATATTAAAGATGCACGTTTATTACATGAGTTGTTGGATGTTGACTTTTGGTAGCATCGGATGTGCTCTAAGTCTCAAATTCTGCAGGGAGGCTTAGATGTATGTATTCCACAATACCCAGAAATCGTTTTGGGAAATTCCACCCGAAGGCAATTTTATTAAAATAATTAATTATTTTTAATGGGTGCTTAAGTCTCAATTTAGGAAATTAAAATAATTAATGGGTATTAATCTAAACTGCGGGTGTAACTTCTAGAAGAAGATGAACACTGAGTCCAAATGATTTGATCCGTTGATTAGAATCTAATTGGGGCTGTTGGTTCTCAACTGGAAGATTATAAGGACATCGAGGGGCTTTTGGAAAACACACCAGAGGCAGATACTTAGTTACCTGAGTAAGATCGATTTTCTCATTGGTCGAAGTTGGGCAAGAGAAAATCGAATCAGAGGGAGAGTTACAGGTGAGAAGGAGAGAGAGAGGGTATCTAACATCAGTCGGGAGGTTAGGAGCAGAAGACACAGAGTAGGGGGAGGACAGTGCAGAGGTTGTGACAAAGAGGAGGAACATCGCAGAGGCAGTGTGACGTTGGGACTGCGCAATTCTCACGCAGGCGCTGACGCAGTGAGACACAGAGGGGGCAACAGGTCCTCTCCTTGATCAAAAACTCGTCGAGAAGTGTTTGTAAAATTTCTCACAGAGAATCCTCTTCTATTATGCTAGTTGTATCTTGTACATGAGATTTTTGTTGAAGAATAATAAAGAAACCCTCATCTGCTGCACAAGTTTTCCCACATTGGGTTTTATTGGAGACAACTGTCCAAAAATAACCGTGTCATCGTGGTTATACTTGTGCTAGTATTTTTCTTTGCATTCACTTTCCACTTTTTTTTCTTCTTTAACAGAAACTGTTGAGTTTTATTTATAAGGAGAGATTAGGCATGGCCAATCAACCTCGATTACAGTCATTTGAGAGATTCTAGCTTTTAGAGTCCTCATATTCTGACTTTTGTATCAGAGCTTAGCTGTCGCTTTTGATTCTTTTGGTATGGTTGAGTGTTCCTTGATTTTCTCTTGGATTATGAGTATCCTTTCTTACTTTTCCGCTTTCCTTTGGTAATTTGAATATTGCCTACCTTACAATAATTTTCAGATAAATATTAATCCCAAGTTTATACTTGCCCACCCAATTTAAACTATAATGTTAAATAACTTGGCCCCACCTCCAATAAGCCGGGTTATTCTTCCGTTCTCGGCCCCACGTCAGGGTTAACTTATGCGCGATAACCATAGATCTACCCTCGCCCAGATCCGACGCTTATCGCGTCCTTCACTGCTTAACTTAGGAGCGCGCGATATGGGTGGTTTTGTCCCGCCACGCATCGAGCCCTCAGGTACATCGCATCGATTCATAAAAAATTGACTAATAGCCAAAGGCGGTGCGATGAAATCCGCTTACTGCTACCCGCGTCATTAACTCCCCACCATGATACTTGCGCGATGACCATCAGATCTTCACCCACCGAGATTCGACGCTTTTCGTGTCCTTTACTATTCAGTCCTTAACACCTCGGAGCACGCGATAAGGGCGGTTTTGTCCCACCACGCGACGATCCCTCAGGCACATCGCGTCCAATTGAGGAATACTGTTTAGCCTCCACAAGCGGTGCGATAAGACTGCTTACCACTCCTCGTGTCACAAAAGCAACCATTCTTTGTTTGGCTTCTAGTCCGTGCCCTGTTTAATCACCATACCTTCGGTGGTCCATGCAATAAACCTTTTACTTGTCTACTCCACTCAGGGATAAACCATCTGACGATCCGATTGCTTGCGCCAGAACCTTGAATCTGCATAATTCTTTTGCCCTCAAAGCGAAATTGGACAAAAGCATTGGGACTAAGGCCCATTGCCTTGTCTAACCTGTCCTTGTACCGCTCAGTTGTTTAGTTAAGGAATTGGGTGCATTTCAACTTCTTCTTCATTCTTTGCCAACATTCCTTGAGCTAGAAGACACCCTTTATTAACCATTATGTCAACTTCCTTGTTAAGAGTTCTCGGGACATGGTAGAATGAGTAGGAAGTGAAGTTTTGAGTAATCTTTCTTATTCTTTCAAGGATCTTGTTTAGAGCAGAGCTATTGAATTGGTCACCAATATTAAGGACTTTTATCAGGATTTCGGAGTCACCGAAGATTTGAAGATTTTCCACTCTGTTCCTCTGAACCAGCTGACACGCTTTGAGCAGTTCGAGAATCTCAGCCTGGTTATTAGTGCTCTGTCCCAGACCCCAACTGAACTTGTCCTTTTTGTGCCCATCTGTGGAGTAAATTATTCCTCCTACCCCTGATGTCCCTGGGTTTCCTTTGGAGGCTCCATCGAAGAATATCGTGACTTTGCCTTGATTTTTCCACCACTTTTTAATGTCCTCCTCAGAATTCCGAAGTTGCCACTCTGGATTATGGCTATGCAGGGAGATGTTCTTTTTGATGTTGTCCCGTCTCAGGGATTCACCTAACAAGCTGAGTTCTTCAGGTAGTAGGGAGTTGTCATGCTTATAAGGTCTGTTTTCAAAAGTTTCCAGCAGCAGAGCTTTGGCCTTCACTGACACTGAGTTGGTGGATTGAACTCTGTTGATAAAGATGGCTTCATTCCTAGCCAACTAGATTCCCCAGCAGATATATTTTGGGATTGCATTCCAGATTTTAGACCATGTAGATTTGCTTTTCAGAGTGTGTGGGTAGTGTTCTTTCCATGTTGCAAGAGACTAACAACTGATGTCTGCTCAGGGATTTGGGCGTTGAGCCCCATCATTACTTGAAACTAGACTTCTTGAGAGAACGGGCAATCTATGAATAAGTGTTCAATCGTTTCCTGAGCCTCGCAGAAGAGAGGGCATCTGTGGGGTCCAATGATTCCTCTTTTCTCTAAATTATCTCCAATGAGAGTCCTTTTATGCATGAGAGTCTAGCAGAAGAAGTTGATTTTTGGGAGTCCAAATCGGTCCCAAACATGCTGCCAAAGCTTTGTAGTGTGGATTTGATGATGTTGTTCTTGTAGAGATGCAAAACCCAGCCTTGCTGAGTAAACTCCTGTCTTCCCCCAGCCCCACTTGTCCTTCGACTGGAGATGCATAGGAGCCAGACCATTGAGTTTAGCAAGTAATTGATGGAGTTGAGGGAGCATCCAGTCAGGGGGACGCTGGAGGGCCCAATTACTCCAGTTTCTTGTTGTATCCCAAGTGCAGATGTCAGCGAGATTATGGATACCTTTTTGAATGAGCCAATTGTGTAGGTTTGTGATTTCCAGTGAAAGATTTAGGGGTTGGAGGCCCATGATCTTGTCATCCCACAGTCTAATTCTTTTCTCGTTTCCTGGTATTCTGTAGAGCTATTCTTTGAAAATTTCTAGCCTTGGCTGTATAGCTTCCACAACGTGGTTCCTTTGTGGGAGGCTCCTTCTTTCATATTCCTTATTGAGAGTCTGTGCAGATATTTTTTAATTAGAACTTGACTAATAGGGTGTCTTTGATTTGAGAAGATTTTCCAGAGGATCTTGCCTCCCATTGCCAAATTGGCCAACCCAGGATCTCTTACTTGTAGTCCACCTTCAGATATTGGCCTTTTCACTATGTCACAATTTACTATATGAACTTTTTTTTGGTTCCCCTTTCCTCCTTGCCATAGAAAGTTTCGAATCAGCTTTGCTAGTTGTTCAGTGATCATTTTTGGAGCTAAAAGGAATGAGGCCTAGTATAGAGGGAGGGATGAGAGAACTGACTTGACTAGAGTGAGCTTCCCTGCTGTGGTGAGCCACTGTCTGCCCCAAGAAGTCATTTTAGCCTTGATTTTGCTGATAATTTCCATCCAATGAGGGGCCTTGCTGGTACCCAAGGTTAAAGGCAGGCCAAGGTACTTGATTTTTTCCCAGGAGACATAGTCAGTGAAGCCCAGGGCTTGGGCAATCCTAAGTATAGTTTGCTAGTCTACCGCCCAACCGTACACTGCACTTTTCCTCTTGTTGACTATTGCTCCGGAGACTCTGTAGAAGCTTTGGATTACTCCATTGAAGGATCTTGCTATTTTAATGGAGGCTCCCCCCATAAGGATGGAGTCATTGACGAACAAGGCATGATTGATTAGGGTTGTTCCAGTTATGGCCCTGATGCCAGGAAGAGTCCCCTTGAGCTTCTCAGCTGTGAGCTTTCTACTGAGAGAGTCTGCCATCAGAATATACACGAAGGGGGACAGAGGGCAGCCTTGCCTGATTCCCCTCGAAGCTTTGAAGTATTCTGCCATTTTGCCATTTACTAGGGGGGCTATCCAAGGTTCTCCAATGCATGCTTTAATTAATTTAACAAATTCAAAACTGAATCCAAATGCAGAAAGAACTTGGAGGAGGAAAGAGTGTCTTAATCGATCAAAGGCGTTTGCCATGTCCAGTTTCATGAGCATACCTTGCTCTTTGCGTTGATTGCTGGAGTGGATGATTTCCAGTACCAGAATCACATTATCTAGGATATGCCTGCCTTTGACAAACCCTCCTTGGTTGGTTGAGATGAGTTTTTCCAGCAAAGGCTTTATTCTATTTGCAAGTAACTTGGTGAGAATTTTGTAGGACGCTTGCAGAGCGAGATTGGCCTGAATCTGTCGAACGCCTCCTGGTTGGCTTCTTTGGGAATTAGAGCTAGGAAGGTGGAATTTGTGCTTCCTCCCACTTTGGCTTTTCGGAGGAAGCTTTTGATCATTCGGTACAAGCAGCCTTGATAGTGTCCCAAAAAATTCTATACAAGTGAATGGAGAATTCGTCTGGTCCTAGGGTTTTGTCTGGTTCCATCTTCCATATTACATTGCTAATTTCGTCTTCAGAGAATGGCTTAAGGAGTGTTGTGTTGTCCTCCTCGCTTACAACCTTGGGACGTGCTTGAGGAAGTCATGAGCTTGCTCACCATCCACCGCACCTTCTTCTTTGAACAACAACTGAAAATGAGAGGTTGCCGCTTCTGTTATCTGAGTTGTGCCTTTGAGTACAGCGCCGTCTGGTGAGGTGATTTCAGCAATGTGGTTTCTAGAAAGATGGGTTCATATTTTCTTGTGGAAGAAGGCTGTGTTTTTGTCTTCAGACACAAGCTAGAGATTGCGAGACTTGAGTCTCAAGTATTCTTCCTCCTCTCTGAATGTCCGGAGGGTTCTGGATTGATGTTCTTGCTCGCTGTGGATTTCTGCGCTGGTTATGACTTGCTTCTCCAGACCCATTTGCAGATCCAACAGCTTCTTTGTGCTCTGTTTTCGTTGGGTAGTGGGGGAATCTATGGGCTTTTTTATCCATTGTTTCAGGGCTGCTTTGGTGGCTTTTATCTTTTGCTCCCACGCATAACTAGGCGAACCAAGAACATGGATGGACCATGCCTGCTTCACTGTATCCAAATACGCTTCTCTATTTGCCCATAGTGGGCAAAATCGAAAGGGGATTAGCCCCAGGTTTTCTTCTTCTTCCAGTAGAAGGAGGATGGGTTTAGGATCTGACTTCCACTTTGGTAGAATTTTCGTGGAAATGATCATCTTCTCGGAGAGGAAGGAGCTCTGGAGTAGGAATCTATCCAGCCTAGCTGATATGTGCTCCTCCCTTGTTCTGTTATTTGTCCATGTGCAAAGCCCTTTTTTTGGCTTGAAATCCAGTAGATCCCATTGTTGAATCAAATTTTCCACCAAGGGAAGAAAGCGGTCCCTGCTGTTGGTTCCTCCTCTTTTTTCCTTTGGGTCAAGGATTAGATTGAAGTCTCTCGCAATAATTATGTTCTTGAGGGAGTATGCATCCAGAAATTTAGTCAGTGTTTGCCAACATTCTTCTTTTTCTGTATAGAGGACATGTACATAGAGATTAAAGAGAGCAAAGTTTATCTTACTTGGGAGGTGGTGGAGTTTGGTGTAAATCCAATGTTGCGTCTGGAAAGAGCTCTGAAGCTGAAACTTGTCTGCCTCCCAGAGTGTGGCTATCTCGCTGCATGTTCCTCTGGCACTTACCGCTTTTCCAACTTTTGTTTTCCATTTTGCTTTGCTGAGTTCCAGAAGGGCTTCGCCTTCTATTTTAGTCTCCTGGAGCATGAGGATCTCAGGGAGTTTTGATTTCAATAGGCTCTTGATTGCTTCCGATTTTGATGGATTCCCCAGTCCTCTGCAGTTCCAAGAGACTAATCACATTATTTACTGTTATGGGTTGGGGCAACACCTCCCTTGGGAGGCCTGGTTTTGGTATTTCTGCTAATAGACATCTCTATAGTGGCCTGACTGCCTTACATTTTTGTCTCTCTACTTCCTCTTCTCTAGCCTCTTTGTGAGATTTCCTCCCCACTCTTTTTGAGGGCCTCTTAGTGGTTTCATCTTTCGAGGATCCCAATGTCTCTGAGGTCTTCTTCCTTGTCATATCTGCATAGGATGGGGAGCTAGAGGCACCTTTTCGGGTTTCAGTTTGGGGAGGGGTTGTTTCCTCTTGCCTTTTGGTTTCTTCCATATTGTTAGCCTGTTGTTCAACCTCTTTGTCTACTGGACCTTGAAGTTTTTAGGTGTGCTGAGTATTTCAAAGGGATTTGTGGGTATGTCAGCTCTTGGAGGGGCTATGCTTCCTTCAGCTTGGGCTTCGGAGGGAGCACCCCTCCTAGTGGACAAGGCTTTCCCTTTGTTCCTGTTGTTCTGATTAGTTGTTCTTGATTTCTGTACCTGAGTCCATCAATCTCCTTTGTCCTTCTCAACTCCATCCTCTGTTTTCTTTTTACAGTGCTTGGCAAAGTGCCCATAGCCATGGTAATGTCGACATTTAAATGGTAGTAGTTCATAGTCTAGCACTTGTATGTGTGTCCAGTCAGCCACCGTGAGTTAATAGCTTCAAGGAGACCTTCCTCCAGGTCTACTTCTACGCATTTTCTTGCACAGGAGTATTGATCTCTTCTTTTTGCTCGATCGATGTATTTACCAAGTTTGTTGCCTATGGTTTCTAAGGATTTAGGGTTCCAGCAGTGTAGAGGTAGATGGGGCAATCGCACCTAGACCGGAACAGTTGAGGGCACATCCTGAGTCACATTGAAGTTTGGTGTCCATTGATTCAGATACAAACCCTAGGGCCCCATGAATTACAAGTCGTTTTTGAATATGAGATTCCTGCCTTCTGTTGCTTCGAATACAAATACAAAGAATCCTTTGCCAACGAAATGGCTTTTTATTCCTTCCTTGACTAGTGATTGCCAGTTCGTTTGCACCCATGCGTCTACAGCTTTAGGCGAGGGCCATAATCTTGTGAAATGTCCAATAAGCCCTCGTTCTGCTAGGTTTAATGCCACTTTGTAGGGTTCTTCAGTTGGCAGAGAAATTGTGGGGATGGATTCCATTTTTTTAACAAACTTCTGCTGGTTTTCAGTTGTTGACCATTTATCGCATGCCGCAACCAAATCCTCGAATGTAGCTAGCTCAGGTGGAACGGGAGGGTCCATTTAGCGGCCCCCTCCTGGGGCCATGGCTCTGCATCTGCGCGCTGTCTCTTGGTTGATTGTAGCTCCTTACGTGCTCCCTCGGCTCCCGTGTGCAAAAAAACAAATGTCATTTCACTATACTTTTTGCAATATTTTAATTGTGAAGGCCGCAATAGAATTTATTTCGATATTTGTTGTATAAACACTGTGAATGACTTATTTCTGAGTTATTAAGTAGAAGAAATAATATTAATCACTGCAGTTGGATTTCTATTTAGAAATTTTCACATTGGACATTTTCATTTAAGAAATAGGTCCACGAAATATTGTCCAAGTCCTAATGAACAACGTTGCAAATTATGTTGATGCTAGCAGGTTACTCATGGAGAGGTACCCTAACTTGTTTTGGACACCTTGTGTTGCACATTCTATTGACTTGATGTTAGAGGATATAGGGAAGATTCCTTTTGTGAGGAATATTGTTGAATAATCCAAGAACATAACAAAATTTGTCTAATCATGCATCTGTGCTTAGCTTGATGAAAAGATTCACCAACAACAAAGAGTTGGTGCATCCTGCCATTACATGGGTTTCCACTAGTTTCATATCTCTTCAATGTTTGTTGAATTCTATGTGGAATGTGAAGACCATGTTTCTTTTACAGGAGTGGCGTGCTTTATATTTTAGCCGCAAATCGGAGGGAGAGGCCATATGCAAACTAGTTTCATACCAAGAGAGCTTTTGGGCAGGAGTGGAGGAGGTGTGCGCAATTTCCAAACCTTTGGTAAGGGTTCTTCAGTTGGTTGATGGAGATAAGCCCGCAATGAGCTACTTGTATGAGGCCATGTATTCAGCGAATTAAGCCATTCATACCTATTATGAGAATAAGGGGGATGATGGCTTTGAGAAATAACAATTGTTATGGAGAGTGATTGATGAACGATGTAACAATACCCTCCATCGCCCCATTCATGCTGCAAAGATATTTCTCAACCCCACATTTTCTTCCTCCTATGGTTTCAAATTTGATGCTAAGGTGATGGATGGATTCCTCACTTGTGTTGAGAGGATGGTGCCATCTGAGCTAGAATGTGAAGAGATTTCTAAAGAAATGGAAATATATAGATTGGCAGGTGGCACATTTATTTTTACCATGACTGTTAAGGATAGGAAGACCAGAATACCAAGTAAGCTTCAATTTGTTTCAAATTTCATTGCCTCTTCATAATTCACACATTTAGTTTCACCATGGCTGTTAAGGATAGGAAGACCAAAATGCCAAGCTTCAATTTGTTTCAAATTTCATTGCCTCTTCATAATTCATTTCAAGTTTCAAATTTCAATGTTTTTTTCTTATGTTACTCTTATTTGTTTTTTTTCAAGAAAGAAAAAACATACTTGCTTTCATTATAAAAGAAGTTGAATTTATATAGATTTTTAAACTGTCTTCCCTTGATCACATCAAAATAATACGAGCTCTCGTTACTTATGTCACTTTTTGCATTGAATTCTAAGATCTATCTCTACTTTATTTCCTCTACCTATCTCTAAATATAAATTTGTGTTTATCCAACACAAAAAATGGATTATGTTCTTCTATGTGTCATGTAAAACACAAAAAAATGTAATTACATATTCAAATTCAAAAATAGATAGTAACGAAAAATAGGAATCTATAAGAGGCCATTAAATCTTGATGTTTCCTGGCCACTAGAAAATGCCTTTTTCATATATTGAGAAACTGATCAGGCCCAACTTTGTGCTACATCTTTTTTTTGGACAATGAATCAGCCACATGGCTTTGTTCTCTATAAATGTGGCCAAAGGATATCCTTTTAAAATCTTTTATGAGCATCTTGATCATGTACTTCCAATTCGTGAACATGGGAGTTTCTAAAACATTCCTCAAATTTACCCACTCAACAATCACTTTGGAATCTCCAAAGACATTGATCTCCTCTATGGCAAGCCACTTAGCATAGAAAAGGACACCCCACAGAGTGAGAAGCTTTGCTCTGGTATTTGTACCTATGCCATTCAACCACCTAAACTAATAATAATCTCCAACCTCAAAAAATAAACATCCTACTACCACATAACTCAAAGGATGAGGCCTCGTAAAAAAAACCTACACGAAAATTGGCCCAAATATCCTTTGGACAATATCTTATTTTTTTATATCTTCTCCTTTGTGGGACCAATCTCCATAAAGAAAGTCGAGACCTTTATGCATGTGCCCCTCACTTCTGGCTCCTCTTGTTCAAAAGTCCATGCGTTCCTAGCTCTCCACATACCCCACATGACATAGAAGGGTGGGGCCCTGAAGTCATTATAATCTGAGAACCACTGAGATATGCACTCCTTGATAGATACTTGGTGGAAAAACTATGGTGGTAGAGTACCCCATCTCCAGAAACTTGCCATTTGATTGCTTAGCCAAAGATGTAGTTCCTCTGGATGTGAGTGCCACTCGAGTGTATTTGACAAAATACACCAAAAAGCACATTAGGTTAAAAAAATTCAAATTAAAATTTTGAATTATTATAATTATAAGTTATTATTTTTAATATTTAAATTTTCTATTTACTAATTTATAATTTATGACCCTAATACAGGTTGGAGTCACAATGCCTTAATGGCATGGTCTACATCTACTACAATCTCTGATTGTGGGTGAGGCAACTTCAGAAAACCCTTGATGTTGAAGCCATCTCATTAAATCATATTGACACCATTGTTGAGTGGAGGGTTGAGATGGATAGGCCTATCGTGGAATCAATCTTTGATTGGTTAAAGGTGGAAGCACCAGAGAAGGTAGTAGCCACAGGGGAGAGAGAGGTAGAGGAGGAGCAGGAGCAAGAGTAGGAGGTGGAGCAGTGGGAGGAGGAGGTGACACCACCTAGCATGGCCACCAACAAAGGACAAAGGCTACCTCCTAATTTTTTTTCTAGAGAACATTAGAGTCCATTTCCAGGCCAAAGGAGATCCTTTTAAAATATTTTATGAGCATCTTGATCATGTACTTCCAATTCATGAGCATGGGAGTCTCTAAAACATTCTTCGAATTTACCCATTCAACAATCACTTTGGAATCTCCAAAGACATTGATCTCCTCTATGGCAAGCCACTTGGCATAGAAAAGGACACCCCACAGAGTGAAAAGCTCAGCTATGGTATTAAAAGGATCTCCTTGGTGGCTAAATGGGATCCTTTTAAAATATTTTATGAGCATCTTGATCATGTACTTCCAATTTGTGCCCCTCACATCTGGCTCCTCTTGTTCAAAAGTCCATGCGTTCCTAGCTCTCCACATACCCCACATGACATAGAAGGGCGAGGTCCTGAAGTCATTATAATCTGAAAACCACTGAGATATGCACTCCTTGATAGATACTTGGTAGACAAACTATGGTGGTAGAGTACCCCATCTCCAGAAACTTGCCATTCAAGTGCTTAGCCAAACATGCAGTTCCTCTGGGTGTGAGTGCCACTCGAGTGTATTTGACAAAATACACCAAAACGTGCATTAGGATAAAAAAAATTAAATTAAAATTTTGAATTATTATAATTATAAGTTATTATTTTTAATATTTAAATTTTCTATTTACTAATTTATAATTTATGACCCTAATACAGGTTGGAGTCCCAATGCCTTAATGACATGGTCTACATCTACTACAATCTTTGATTGTGGGTGAAGCAACTTCAAAAAACCCTTGATGTTGAAGCCATCTCATGAAATCATAGTGACACCATTGTTGCATGGAGGGTTGAGATGGAGAGGCCCATAATGGAATCAATCTCTGATTGGTTAAAGGTGGAGGCACTAGGAAGGTAGCAGCCACAAGGGAGAGAGAGGAAGAGGAAGAGCATGAGCAAGAGCATGAGGCAGAGTAGTAGTAGGAGGAGGTGACACCACCAAGCATGGCCACCAACAAAGGACAAAGGCTACCTCCTATTTTTTTTCTAGAGGATATTAGAGTCCATTTCCAGGCCAAAGCAGATTGTTTTAAAATCTTTTATAAGCATCTTGATCATGTACTTCAAATTCATGAGCATGGGAGTCTCTAAAACATCCCTCAAATTTACCCACTCAACAATCACTTTGGAATCTCCAAAGACATTGATCTCCTATATGGCAATCCACTTGGCATAGAAAAGGACACCCCACAGAGTGAGAAGCTCTGCTCTGGTATTAAAAGGATCTCCTTGGTGGCCAAAGGAGATCCTTTTAAAATCTTTTATGAGCATCTTGATCATGTACTTCCAATTCGTGAGCATGGGTGTCTCTAAAACATTCCTCAAATTTACCCACTCAACAATAACTATGGAATCTCCAAAGATATTGATCTCCTCTATGGCAAGCCACTTGGCATAGAAAAGGACACCCCACAGAGTAAGAAGCTCCGCTTTGGTATTTGTACCTATGCCATTCTACTATCTAAACTGATAATAATCTTCAACCTCAAAAAAATAAACATCCTACTACCGCATAAATCAAAGGATGAGGACCCATAAAAAAAAACCTACAGGGAAATTGGCCCAAATATCCTTTGGACAACATCTTCTTTTTTATATCTTCTCCTTTGTCGGACCAATCTCCATAAAGAAAGTGAGACCTTTATGCATGTGCCCCTCACATTTGGCTCCTCTTGTTCAAAAGTCCATGCGTTCCTAGCTCTCCACATACCCCACATGACATTTAAGGGTGGGGCCCTGAAGTCCTTATAATCTGAGAAGCACTGAGATATGCACTCCTTGATAGATACTATGCGGACAAACTATGGTGGTAGAGTACCCCATCTCCATAAACTTGCCATTCGAGTGCTTAGCCAAACATGTAGTTCCTTTGAATACGAGCGCCACTAGAGTGTATTTGAAAAAATACACCAAAAAGCGCATTAAGTTAAAAAATTTCAAATTAAAATTTTGAATTATTATAATTATAAGTTATTATTTTTAATATTTAAATTTTCTATTTACTAATTTATAATTTATGACCCTAATACAAGTTGGAGTTCCAATGCCTTAATGGCATGGTCTACATCTACTACAATCTCTAATTGTGGGTAAGGAAACTTCAGAAAACCATTGGTGTTGAAACTATCTCATTAAATCATATTGACGCCATTGTTGCATGGAGGGTTGAGATGGAGAGGCCTATCATGGAATCAATCTATGATTGGTTAAAGGTGGAGGCACCAAAGAAGGTAGCAACCACATGGGAGAGAGAGGTAGAGGAGGAGCAGGAGTAAGAGTAGGAGGTGGAGCAGTAGGAGGAGGAGGTGACACCACCTAGCATGGCCACCAACATAGGACAAAGGCTACCTCCTATTTTTTTCTAGAGAACATTAGAGTCCATTTCTAGGCCAAAGGAGATCATTTTAAAATCTTTTATGAGAATCTTGATCATGTACTTCCAATTCATGAGCATGGGAGTCTCTAAAACATTCCTCAAATTTACCTACTCAACAATCACTTTGGAATCTCCAAAGACATTGATCTCCTATATGGCAAGCCACTTGGCATAGAAAGGACACCCTACAGAGTGAGAAGCTATGCTCTGGTATTAGAAGGATCTCCTTGGTGGCCAAAGGAGATCCTTTTAAAATCTTTTATGAGCATCTTGGTCATGTACTTCCAATTTGTGAGCATGGGAGTCTCTACAACATTCCTCAAATTTACCCAGTCAACAATCACTTTGGAATCTCCAAAGACATCAATCTCGTCTATGGCAAGCCACTTGGCATAGAAAAGGACACACCATAGAGTGAGAAGCTCTACTCTGGTATTAGTACCTATGCCATTCAACCATCTAAACTGATAATAATCTCCAACCTCAAAAAAATAAACATCCTACTACCGCATAACTCAAAGGATGAAGTCCCGTAAAAGAAACCCACGGGGAAATTGGCCCAAAATCCTTTGGACAACATTTTATTTTTTTATATCTTCTCCTTTGTGGGACCAATCTCCATAAAGAAAGTTGAGACATTTATGCATGTGCCCCTCACATTTGGCTCCTCTTGTTCAAAATTCCATGCGTTCCTAGCTCTCCACATACCCCACATGACATAGAAGGGCAGGGCCCTGAGGTCCTTATAATCTGAGAACCACTGAGATATGCACTCCCTGATAGATACTTGGCGGACAAAATATGGTGGTAGAGTAACCCATCTCTAGAAGCCTTCCATTCGAGTGCTTAGCCGAACATGTGGTTCCTCTAGATGTGAGCTCGACTGGAGTGTATTTGAAAAAATACACCAAAAAGCACATTAGGTTAAAAAAATTTAAATTTAAATTTTGAATTATTATAATTATAAGTTATTATTTTTAATATTTAAATTTTCTATTTACTAATTTATAATTTATGACCCTAATATAGGTTGGAGTCCCAATGCCTTAATGGCATGGTCTACATCTACTACAATATTTGATTGTGGGTGAGGCAACTTCAAAAAGCCCTTGATGTTGAATCCATCTCATTAAATCATATTGACACCATTGTTGCATGGAGGGTTGAGATGGAGAGGCCTATCATGGAATCAATCTTTGATTGGTTAAAGGTGGAGGCATGGGAGAAGGTAGAAACCATAGGGGAGAGAGAGGTAGAGGAGCAAGAGCAAGAGAAGGAGCTGGAGCAATAGGAGGAGGAGGTGACACTACCTAGCATGGCCAACAACAAAGGACAAAGGCTACCTCCTATTTTTTTTTTCTAGAGGACATTAGAGTCCATTTCCAAGCCTAGGGCCTTCTTCCTGTAGTGGAAAAGCCATTACATTTTTTTGTAAAAGGGGTAGAGGAACTCAGTGACTCACTAATTTATGTCATGTAGATAACTCATGATGATGAGATACATTTATTATATTTTTTGTTGATATTTTGACTTTTGAGACTGAATCAGGACTCGGTATTCAAAACTTGCTTGTTGATATGTGATGTAGCACTAGACTTCTTATATATTTGTTTTATTTTCATATTTATATGGCAATGCATTTATCTGATGTTATGGATACTTTAGATGCTAAATAAATTGTGAAAAAA